>VZRR01009035.1:69917-141065 GCA_013398015.1 Oreocharis arfaki | reverse complement strand
CAGCCTGCGAGCGACATCGCATCCCGGGAGGGCAGCTACGCGGACAGGGAGACAGGCAAGGGGGGGCTGGACACGGTGGGGGACGGTACGGGACAGCGGGGGGAGAAGAGGAGACGAGGAGAAGCCGTTAGTCAGGTTGCAGGTTTGACAGGACAAAAAGAAATATACTTCAATCGCGTGTGCTATGTGAACGGAAATAAAGTGACTACACTCAAAAGTTCCCCCCCTTCACTTGAAAACAGATTTCAGCTTTTTGCTAAAAGCAGCTCCGTGAGCCCACAGCCGTCCGGGATACATCGCTCATCTTATCCAGGTCAGGAAAATCCTAGGCTCCCAACTGCCCGTTTGCTTCCAAGTGAAATGGACGGGTTTGAGCTCTAAGAGAAGAGACATCCAGCCTGGAAAGAGCAGCTAGAAGCAAACTAATTAACATGATCAAGGGCAGGAGTTTTCTTGGCAGGTTCAAAACAATCGTAACCTGGAGCATAGCTAAAGCGATGTGGGATAAAGCTCTTTTCGCTTCTGAAACAGAACAGCTTCATTCCCAGTTTACCATAAACAAACCCAGGGAGACACTCTAGCTGAGCCCGCCACGGAATGCTCGATTGCTCTGGTTTTTTCATTCACAATTCCCAGTAAATATGCATGAAGACAGCTCTTCAAGCAACCCCAGCTCTAATGTAGGACGCTGGCGCGCCAGGCAAAGCAGCCGGCATTCCCTAACTGGCCCTCGGTGCTGGCGGGGAACTCGGAGCGCAGCCCCGGCCGGTGGGAGCCGGCACCGCCGAGAGCCCTGCGCGGCACCCGGAGCTCCGCGCCCCTGCCCTAGTGCTGGGCGCGATCCGGGCTCCCCAGAAAGGCGATACTTACTGCATTCTCCCTCCACATAGTTCCAGTTTAAAGATCCTCAAAGTCATTTCAGTAGATTCCTTTGCAAACAATGAAGTGGAAAATAGGTCCCTTAACGCCTGGATTTCATCCTGCAACTTGTTCCCACCGCAGTAAATAGCAGCCCGGCAGCTCTTTATCGCTTGAAATCCCGCATGATCAAGTTTTAGCAGAGCCATTGCAACTGAGATTCGCTCTTTACTTTTGGCAGGAGGAATTTAAGCGTCTTCATTTTTTTTTTTTTCCCCTCTTCCCTTTTTTTAAATTGCGATATTGCCGCAGCAGTTCCCCAGGACGGCAGGCACGGAGCCCCCGCGCTGCTCTCGGCTCCTTGGAAGCGGCGGGGACTGGCGGCACGGGCTCCTGGAGGTGCGGCGGGCTCCACCCGGGGCCGCCTGCGCGGCGCTGCGGGCTGCGCTCGGCCCGCTCCGCTCCGCCGCCCCCGGCACCGCCGCCCTTGCAGGGGCGAAGCTCACGGCCGCCTTGTCAAACCGAGACCCGCCGCGGATACTTTGAAGGCTTCTCCCCCACCCCCCCCCCCCGCCCCGTTCTGCTTGCACAAGCACCAGCGAATGAGTCAGACGCAGGCAATCGGGGGAGGGGGTGTCAGATCTGGGGGAACGGCGAGAACACCGGGTTTGGGGCACAGGAGTGGCAAACTCGAGCGCTCTCCCCGCGGTAACATCCCCAGCGAAAGGTTGGTAGCCCGGGAAACCCCAGTGTTCTCCTTTCCCTTGATGCAGGGGCTGTCAACCAGAAATCCCTGCCGTGGGGCTCAGGGGAATGAATGTGGAGCAGCAGCTTACACACTAAAAGCAGCCCTAAAAGCTCCAGACCACAGCCAAATATCACAAAAAAGCTCTGTAGAAGTTGGCTCCATCTGTGCATCCCTGCTGCTCCATCCTCCTTTCAACATCCCCCATTTCAAAGCCTTGAGCCTGCTTCTCCAACTCCCATTCCCCTCTCACAGCCCTGGTGTCAGACCCAGCTGCCCTTAGAGCAATTCTTGCCTCCCTGCCCACACCACAGCCCACCAATAACTTCCCGCACCGCACACTACTGTGCCTTCTCCCTCACTCCATTGCTGTCCTGCTTTTTCCTTTCCACCATCCTGCTCCAGCTGCCACAACTTATTTGGTTTTGCACAAATGAATGTACCAGCTAAGTACCACAGAGGGATGGCCTCTTCCGTGCTCCATCCTTTACAGCCATGTTCGTTTCTACACTGAACACTTCAGAGTAAGGCATATTCACATGTTTTGACAGACCCCCCATTCCTATGCCAGAGGAAACTTTTGGGTTCAAATAGGATAATGCCAAGTGTCCACTCACTGAAGTTTGCTTTTCACTACATTAAGACACAGAACACCAAGAAATCTCTCCCAAAGACATTTAACAACACATCAGCTTTACTGCTCTTGACAGTCTCATCATTCAATTCCCCAATAGGTCTATGCCTGGTTTTTTCCTCCTGTGAAAGATCTCACCTCCTAACTTATTTAAGGATTACTTCCTCAGACATTACATTAGTCTTTCTAAGCAAAGCAATTAAGCAGCTTCAACTGTCTTTTTTTTTTTTTAATGTTTGATGTTTTAATGCATCTCTGCATTTCACCCTGGATGCACATTTTCCCCCTGTAAATATTACAGTGATGTTTGTCACAGTTACTGGAGATGAGGCTGCAGTTCCATCCTTGTGTAAGGGTTATTTCAGGGTTATCATTCAGGAGATTTACTGGAACAGCAGCAAGAACAGATTCAAAACCCTCAAATGCAAGTGTAATTCACAATGGTGAAAAATTGCAGCTCTAACATTAGCATATGTTTAAAATATAAAAAGGGACATGGTGGTTTTGGAAAATACTTAGTATACAATATACTGTGTACAATACACTGAGTCTAATGGTGTGAAAGACCAATACAAGAAATACCCACATTTTCTAACTTCAGAGCTATATGATTTTCATTAGTTTAAATTTAGAAATAGTTTAGCATTATTTCCAAATATTTTTCCTCAATTACTCTCATAAAATTTTGTGAAATATCATGATTAAACAGTCCAAATTCACAAATTAGAATTAAAATAGAACATATTAAAAGTTTGTACAAACACAGTGGGATTTATCTTGGCAATACATTCGCCGTCTTCCGAAAAGCCTCACCAAATTCACGCCGATTACTGCCTACAGAATTGGTAAATGCTGCAAAATTAAGACTGCTGCTTTAATAGATGTTCACACTCCATCTCTAGGTATATTTGCACAGTTTTAAATTAAAGAGCTGCAAACATGGTAAGAAGTGAACTTCACTCAGCAGAAACAAGAAAACAAAACCTGCATTTAAGTGTCTGACTCTTGTAAATTTTGTGCAAAGGAACACTTACTTCAAAAGCAGCGTAACAAACACTGGCATCCCCACACTTGGGGCATTGAGCATTTTCATGGACAACATTTATTCTGGAAGGCAGACAGATTGATCCCTAAATGATTGCCTTCTCCATATGGGCAGCTCTGCCCTCTTCTAAAAGCAGCTACAACACAAGATCAAGAAGTTTGGAATCATGCATTCTGAGGACATTTTCCACCTGGAGTTTCCCTACCAGGCCTGCCTCCTACATAAATACATATTTAAAGGTCAGGAACTTTCTTCTTACTCTGTTCTTTCTAAAATAACATTAAATTGCAAAAAGGTTTCCTCTCTCTGAAAATGACCTGTTGCAGAGAGCACTTGCCAACAGAAACAAGCAGCCAAACAATCAGGTTCAAGCGATGTTTCCAAAGCAGGGTCCAGTGATCTGGCACAAGGCAGATTTCTGTCTCTGCTGCTGGCTCCTTAGTGAGTGACACTAACTTGCTCTCCATTTGCTCCACTGTACCAGCTGAAAGATGTTTAACCTCAGACATGTTAGACAGCTAAATTAAAAGTCAAATTTAACCTCCAGATTCCAGAAAACAACTCTATAATTTTCCTCTCACTTTTAGAAAGTGCACTGTTAAGTAAGCTAAGTATAATCATGCTCTTTAAAAAAACCAAAATTCTTCTCATGAAATTACACCAAAATTAGTCAAAAAATACGTTAGTACATTAGATGTCACATTATTGCCACTCTACTATCAATAGAGGTAGTCTTCTTTGCAAAAGTTTAACACTTTGAGAGATCTCTCAGACAAATTGCAGATTTCCTCAATAATCCTTGCGACATGAAAACTCCATTGCACACAAGTTTTATGAAACAAAATGGTAATGAGATATTACAGGTAACTGGCTAGGTTAAGGGAGAGAAACTGACTTGGAATTCTTTCCAAATTTAAAAATGTTTCTAGTTCCAGCAATAAACTACTTTTACATTTAGGGACTATTGCTGTAACTATTAACAATTTATTTATATGTTTCTTATCTGCCACAAATATCTGAATTTCACCTACCCTGACAAATCCCTCCAACAGGAATCAAAAGTGACATTGATGCAAAGTCATTTTTCAGTACCACACAGGGTCAGGTCTGAAATGAAAACACTTGACTCAACAAAAACTTAATGCATAGCAAACAAGGATACAGTAACATAAATTTACTCTTGGGAGGCTGAAAAGTTACTTACATGCTAAATGAAATCAAAGAAAAACGGGAAAGAAGTCAATTGTTTTCAAACTTGCTAAAACATTTTGTCACAGATGGCCCTCTTATTGAAAACTGGCATAGCTCCTCATTTGGCAGTGCTCTTTCTTGCACAATTTACCAAGTCATGCATGAAATGATGGCCTTAAGCTACTCTCAGTTTTGCAAAGGACATGAGCTAGCTGCCATGGAAAAAAGAGGAGGCAACATCACTGAGTGGAGCTTGAGGCTGTTACAGTACTTCAGCTTCTCTGCAAACACCCCCCAGCAAGGAAGGAACACCCCAGGGGCAGCTCAGCCAGAATTGCCCCTTTCCACCTCACCTGTGATTCAGGATTCACCAGGATTGTGTCCCTGCCTGTTTTGTAATCAATTTCCCATATCAAATTAATCTTCAGATGTATTTCCAAACTCTTCTATGCAACTCCCAAGAGGAATTCTTTTTCTGGGAAATACTGAATTAGTCAAATCTAACTCTAAGGGTCAAAACAGAATTTCATAATGAACTTTGTACTTTTTAATTAAGGGTGCTCTATTAGCAAAGATCTGTGTCACAGCAATGCAGTCCCGTGAACGCCGTACCAGCACCAATCCCATTACACACTGAACTGCCTGCACAAGGCCGGGGCTTCAGGGAACTGAATCAGGTAAATGCTAGTTTAAGACTGCTTCTTTTCTTCCCTCGCTGCACTCCCCCATCAGAAATTTGGAAATATCAGTATATTTCTAATAAAATCTTCTAGGAATACCCAAGAAAACACCTGAGTACTGCATGGCCAGTACAGCTTATTCATTAGTGCCTACGGCAGTAAAGGAACAGTCAAAAATTGCCATTATTTCTTTAGGGCCAAAATATGATCTCCTAATCCTCACTGAGTTTAGTAACTAAAGTGGTAAGCCTTTACAAACCAGAATTTTTAAAAATACCGTTTGAAGCCTCCTCTTCAGTCACCCTAAGCCATACAAATCTGCCTCACGTATCTATTATGGACAGCACGATGAGACTCCCAGACAAGCAGCTGCTACCTAGTATTAGTCTATCTAAAGGATGCTCAGATTTTGGAAGTGTATAGTGACAGCTCTTACCTCACATGGAACATCCTATGTGGCCCCACATTTGAGGTGGTCTACCTTTATATAGATTTTATATACCTAAAAAGACCCCTGTGTTTATAGCTGATGTATATTTTCCAGTAAGTTAGAGATTACAATAATCTTGATCTTTTGATGAAACATACTCCTGTATTAGGTATCCAAGAGGCTGGACAGACTTGTTAAGTTTGAAAATAATAACTAGAAAAATACCTTATGAATCTTGAAGACAGGTGAGGTACTTGTTTTTACCAATATTAGTATTATTTATAAAACAAACTTTCATGGAATATTATGTCATTTCATATAAAATTTGTTTTAACATGAGAAAAAATACTACTTATGACTGATAAGAGCCAGCAGTGACCCCTCACACATTGTTCATTGGCAGAACTTGTTTGCTAAAAGAAAGTTGTACTGAGTGGGAAGCACCAAGATGCCTACACTGCATCTGCTTCTCAGTGCTTCACTAAGCAAATTCTTAGAGAGTTGAGACTTTTCTAAATCTAGAAAATCAAATTTAGTAAAGGTCAGTGGAAGCTTCTTATCAGCGCAAAGTTACCTCAGCTCTCGCTGGAAGATATTTTTAAGATGAGTAGTATTTTGCTCCCTGCATCCAACCCATCTCTCAATTGTAGGCACTGGCTCTATTAAAACTAGGTGCTAAAGGCTTATGAGACATCTGAGCCAGTAGGAATAGATCCAAGATAGAAAAATCCCCCTTGAACTTAAATTACAGTTCCACATGATGAGTCAGAGCCTTCTGTCACCTATTTCTGCCATACAGGCTACAGGGCTTTTGTTCATGTGCAGGAATGCTGTTGAGCCACTTGAGTATTTTTCTTTAAAGTGCAAATATCATGGTGCTTCTAGGTCCTGCATTTTGTCTGCTCTTGTTCCAAAGGAACCCCATTTTTTGCTTTCTGTAGACAGAATGCCTCTTGCTTTTCCCTGACCAAGGAGAATTCCAGGCTGCAGTGATAATAATCCCAACTGTGATTATTAGCAGATCTAATTAGTTTCATTCTATTGTATTTGCAAACCTAGCATTAATCTCACTGGTGGAAACAAAGAGCAAGACAAAGGGGCTTTGTAAATAAAATAACATACTAAAACACACTTGTCTCCTACCTAAAATGCAGGCTTAGCTTACCCAGATGACCACATTTCTAGGAATTGATATCCAAAGCAATTACCATAGTTCTGAAATGCCTTCCCAAGAAAATCAAGTGCTATTTCACCTACCTCTAAACTCTAGTCTGACTGATGGGTAGCTCTTAAACCTAAAATAACTGGCTTCTGCTTCTTATGGCAGGGGAGGTCAAATTGGATGGAAGAAGGAAGGATTCAAGGAATTTTTTCAGGTTGCTAGAAACACAGGAATGTCTGCCCTCTTGTCTACTTGTAAGGTTACTCATGGAATCAATCCTTAGGAGGAGACATGCCTTTTGTTTGTGGTGGTTTCTTTACAGTCAAAAGACACAGGTTTAAACAGGTCTTTCCCCAAAAAAGTTACAGTCAAGAATCCTATTCTTCCCTCCTCTCCTGTCCTAATGAGACAAAAGGAAATAATCCCAGTATAAATTCTGCAAAGAGAGGTCAATGACTGGGAAGTTCCTAGTTCTCCAGGTGACATAGAATATATTGAAAATTGCTTTGAGAAAGAATTTGAGTTCAGAGGCTGAGATTAAGAGGATCCTATAGGTGGGAGCCTCAGTTACACCTGAGAGGAGGATGCTGACTGCAGGCTTGCTGCTCTCTGATCTTTCCAAGATGGGTCAACACTGAAGAAAGTTCCATCCACATTCAGTAACAAAAGTAACTTGCACAAAGATTTGTATTGTTTTGATATTTGAACATAGATGCCTAAATGCATTTTAAATTTTTATGCACATAGGTGCATCCTCTTACAAACTTCATAATAGTCATTAAGAAATATAAAAAGCAAAAAAAAAGTAATTTTTTTCCAAATAAAGAGCCTTCTATGATTTACTGGAACGACTTCATAAACGTGACTTCATTAGAGCAACTTAAATGGAGACAAATTAAATCTATACTTACATTAATGACATTCTTTGCATTGAGATCAACTACTTTTTAAAATACCATCTGCTAAACAAGATCTGATAAATCAACACAAGTATTAAACTTCTGAAACTCATGAGATAGTCAAGTATACGCTCAAGTATATATTTTGAACTAGAAATATCCTGTTTAGTTTTACCTGACCATCTACATACTGCACAAACATTCAGCTCCATTCAAACACATGGAGGATTGGGGTTTTTTAAGCGACAATTATATACAAGAATCATTAAGAAAATACAAACATCTGAAGGTATTTCATCAACTCATTGAAAAGAAACAGTCCCAGAACCACTTCCTGGAATTAATATACAATTGCTTAATTTTTATAAGCCAATTAACTGTAATCTCACTCGGCAGACGGCTGTGTGCTATCTACCCTCACACAACTATTTCTGTTCCCACCAGTCCTTTCTATCACACAGATTCCAAAATAACTGTGATATATGTAGGAACAAGAATATTTCTCTAGTTTAAAGCCTGCCAGATCTTATCTTTCATCTGCAAAGATCAGACAGATTTCTTGCTTTCTTGATTTTAGCCGGAAAGCTAAAATGATGGAAGATAACCAGAAAGAGAAGACTTTCTTTTTAGACTGCCTTGCTGAGTGGGGAACAATGCCCTGTTCCAAGGTGCACAACACTGGACAAGGGTTCAGGAGCTATTCCATCTGTGTTTACCTTGTATTACCTTCACCTTTACATAGACTCTCCTATCAAAATCCAACAAAATGTTAGTATTTGCAGGACAAACAGCATTTTCTTATGCAGTATCCCAAGGAGCAGATACTGAATAGAACATCTATATTCTTTCAAAAATTTCAAAACACACTGGGTTTATATGCATCCCAAGTATTAAAGTAATAACCACTTAACCTTCATGATCTCACTGTTGTCCCAGCTCACAGATTTGTTTCATGGTTCCAAGTTTTCTGTGATTCAAGTCTGAAAACCTTAAACATCATATTTTTTACCAACTGACTTTTCATCTCTGCTGGTTATCAACATTCATCCTTGAATGCAGCTGAAAGAGCTGTTCATCCCAAACACCTCAAGGTTCAAAAACAAAATGAAAAATAGACTCTGTGTTTACTCTTTGCAGAATTTTCAGCTTTTATTCTTACCCCAGTTGAACAAAATGATTTTTAATAACACTAATTCCTAGACTGGCTGTTTACTCCAAGAATAAGTTAAGGTTGAAAGGGGTGATTTTTATTTTTTTTTTCAGTAATCCCATTTTGGGGATAGGACAGGGACATCTTAATGCTCTGAGCTAGGAATTGGCTCAGTTTTCAGACAGGAGGCATGGAGGGGGATTTAAAAAGTTCATTTTAACCGTTCATTATTTTGAAAATGTGTTCCTATCATTTACAAGCATTCTGTTGGTGCCTTACCTTCTGCAAACCATTATCAGCTCCACCAGTCATCAGCACGCACAGCTGCATAAGGACATTTACAGATGTTCATCTCAGCTCATCTAGAACATCTGTTTCACTTACTCAAGTTCTGTACCCTGACACACACTATCTATTTGAAAAAGGCAAAATTCCCTGATGCTGACAATCCTGAGAGCTTTGATGTTTAGCATAGCCAGTTCTTGCCAATTTAGGGTCATTGAAACCATCACCATCATCACTTACAGTGGCACTTCCAAGTTCAGTATTACTGAAGAGACTACAGGAGGATAGAGAAACCCTCAAAAGAAATGTCCTGCATAAATATTCTGAAGAAAAAAGAGAACCAAAAAAGAGCTATCCTCTTAATGATCTCCTAAAGAGATCACCCAAATTATCTATATACAAAACTGTACTATCTCAAAATGCATCTTGTCATGCACACAGCATAATGTATATTCTCCAAATATACCTCATCACATCAGGCAAGATGGCTGAATAATTTTGATAATTTTTCTTTTATCCAACCAATCAGATTAGGTCCATCAAGGTTTGGTACTTTCAACACATGTTAAGTTTCCATGTTTCTCTTAAAAGCTTTGAGATAATCTGCTTCTTACCTTGATCTATACCTGTGTTTTGTCTGTGAGTTGTTAACTCAATGTGAAGCATTGTGGAGCATTGGCAGGTCCAATGTCTTCACCAGCACAACAGCACTTTAGTAAACAAAAGCGTATTTTGCTTCCTGAAGTTCAATTAACTGCAGAGTTAAACCTCATATCAAGATGATCAATTAAGGCATTTAGACTGCTGAGAGAGGAAAGCATAGGCAAGAATAAAGCTCAGTTTCTAGGGATAAGTGAATAGTATTTTCTCAGATTGTTTTCCGAATAAGTTAATTTTATAAATGCAAGGAATAAACACACACTAGATCTGACAAATTAGCACAGATCTAGAGCCTTTGATTTTATATATAGAACCATAAAAGACACTAGCTTATAATAGGACAGAATATTAAGTCAAAATTCTACCTTAACTTATAAACATTATAGTATGAAGCACTCAATTTCTAAAAGAAAGACTAAAAAGGTAATAAATTTCTTCTTTAAAAGGCAAATGATTAATCATCTATAAACTCAGCAGATATTTTACTGATAAACTGCACCAAGGGGATTACTGCAGAAAGGAACTGTTTCCCTTATATTTTTTATATTGAAATTACTTTTTGTGTATTACTGTGGAAAAGGGCATGGGTCATCACAATCTGATTTACCATTTAAAATAAGGTCTGATATGACAGTTGTTCACTTACACCAAGGTGCAGACTCAACCTACACAGCCATGTCTCAGACCATGCCCTGCAGCAGCTAAACAAACACACTAACAAGTGTCACACACAGATACACTCCAGTGACCACAGAGAACGCGGAGAACCCAACACGTCCTCCGGAAGGACACGCACGCTGAAGGACTGTGCATCCACCACCTTTGGAGCACCTGATTGTCAATCTAACCAGATGAAACCATGGCTATTCTTAGCATCGAGTACGTCACCATATAAAATGCTGCTCTTGAGGTGTCATATGCTCAGAATAATTTACTTCATTCACAAGAGCTTCTGAATAGTTAAAAGCTCTGGCTAAATCCCAAAATTCCTCTATAACTACTCTTATCAAGCTGAACAGCATCCCAGTGTTCGACCTCCCTCTGAGAAAATGAAAGGGAACAGCAGGATATAATCCACTCCCTAAAACAGATGGAAAGATGGTCTAAAAGTCAAAGGACATTAAAACTACTCAAGGGGACAAAAAGCAGCTCCATACATTGCCTTGCATGGCAATTACCTAACAAATGCTGCGTGTCACCCAAGAACAGCAGTCTTGCATAAGCACGGAGCAACTGCACGCTGTACCTTGTTCTATAGGAAAGGTAAACTTAGAACCTCCAGTCAGCTATTTCAGCAGTTACCATGCCTTCCAACTGCAGCACAACGATGACTAAGCTCGTTAAAATTGTCTTCCGTACAGGTTGCTTATAGATTCACTGGTACTAATTCCACACAGTGAGAATTCCTCTGTTCCTATGTGGTGTAAATGCCACTCTTCGAGTCTCTTACACTTCTGTAGGCAGCAGTGAAATGATTCATCGAAACCTTAAATTGTGCTCAAATCAAACACTTAACATTGTCTCAGGCTGAGTTTAAAATCCAGGCCTGCAACGGTACTGCAGTTTCTCAGTTGGATCTAGAACACTCATCTATAATGTTTCCTGGCTAGATAGTTCATTATAAATCCCGTTGCATGAGCTAAGGAAAAAACCTGTGGTTCTGTCCAACTGTCAAAAAAGTAAGTTCAGAATGATACCAAGCATATGATTGGGGCATATTTGTCCTGAGAGCAAAATTCTAGCCACTATAAGAAAAATTCCCTCTATCTGTACTAATATTTAGAGAGAATCAGTTGGATATAACATCAAGTCAAACAGATTATTCTAGTCAACTGTATTATTCTGAAAAATAAAGTCTATCTTACATGAAATAGTCCAAAGCTACATTAAGCATAAGCAAGTTATTTTAGTTTGATTCTGCATGGAAACTACATTCAAAACTGGGTTGAAGATTTCCAGTGCACAGCTATATTTATATTGTTTACACAAAAACTATTTGAGAAGCTATCCACATAGTGTCCACATCAAATTACTTTGTCAAGGTATGATCTGTAACTACTCTGGAGTCATTAGCATGCAGCCTTGATTACTTAGTAGGCATCTAACGACAGGAAAGGAAAACAAATCACGTTACCTCGTGCTGATTTAAAAATTGTTACTGGTGTAATGTGATGTAAACTGACAATGCATTGCAGTTCCAGCACTGCATTGCATCAGAGGTGAAACAAGCAGGCAAAGAAACAGCCAGAGCTAAGAATAGCACATTTAACCCTTCAGAGACAGTCACGGTCAGCAGCAAACATAAATTAGGCAGAGCATAGATAGCACTGAAGAAATCCCCTTACTTAGGTCTTTACCAGACTAATCTGCTGGGGCATGGGAACATTTATAGAACATAAAAGCCATACAGTCACTGCATGTGTGTGCATGAACTGCCTGCAAGTACTCTGAAATACACACACAAGCAAAACAAGCAACACATGATGCTTCCCTCCTCCCCTCAGCCTGGTAAAAACCTGCATCCCAAGCCCTTTCTGAGTAGAGACCAACATCTCAGTTCACTGCCTGGAGTTTTGAAGTGTTTTGCTCTGTGAAATGCAGCACTGGGATTGCTTTATTTCTCCTTATGCTTTTCTAATCAGTTTGTGAAGGCTGTGGGCATATTCTCTGACCCTTGTCATCTACTTAAGAGCATTCCAAGTTTGTAAGTAGAGCTGTATCTTCTTTCCCTTTAAAAGTTTACAACTACACCACTGTCAAAGCCTGCAAATTTCTGGAGGGAAATAAAAACAAAGGACAGAAAACAGATACAGAGGGAGTATCCCTCTCCTCTACACACAGAGCTCAAATAAGATTGTTCAGGTTTTGGTTGTCATTCTCAAAGTCATACCTGAGTTTGTATTTTCATTCTCCTATATGTTTTAAATTCATGTGATTTTTTCTTTATGTGATTTTGAAAAGAGGCTTGAAAAGAAACCTAAGGTATAGCCAAAGCTATAGCTCAGCCAAAGCTGAGTCTCACTGAAACACAGGCTTCAGCTATTTCACATCTTCTTAAGTGTTAGTGCCATCACTCGTGATGAACCAAGTCTTTATATGACAAGACAAACAGAAGAATCTTTTTACCAACCACTTTTATCCCACTGCTTCAGCACTGGGACCATGGATTAACTTCAATGGGTTTGAGTTTGCACCTCAGTCCTGAAAATTGCCATCACTTTAAACAGATGAAAAGGCACTAAGTGGAAGGGAAAGACACTGCAGCTCATGCCCAGAACATAACCTGGCTATAACTCCGAACTCTTCCACATCACATCCTCCTTTTCTAGCAGATGAGCATTTCTGTATGGGCAATCAGCGTGAACCAAATTTACCCTGCCTTTACAAAAAACATTTAAAATTTATGGCTGAGAGAAGCAAAGTGATCTCTGTGCAAAAATCAGGATGGAAAAGACAAAATTAATGTGTAGAATTTTCTCTGACTAGAGATATGCTCCCCACTTGTTGTATTTCAGCATCTCACAGTCTCTTAATACGGTTATCACAAAACTCTTGTGACGGAGAAAAGGAGCAAATGTTTTTCCGTCAGCTTTCTTGGTGATGAGTCAGTCTCCTTTTTCCTCAGCTTTTTTATCCTTACATAATATTACATAATAATATAGAAGTGTTCTACTTCCCATAAAGGAATATCTTGCATGTTTTTAAACACATTAAAGCAGATTTACTTTGAAGCTTTGAATTGTTTGTAGCTTCCCCCAAAAGAAGCATTGTAAATATCACTGTGTAAATGAAGGATATTTTCAGTTCAGTGCGTAATGCAAGACAGAAAAACAATTTTGTACACTTTAAACCAAAACTTGACTTTGAAGGAAATGCTGGGATATTAACCTTTAAATGGCTATCTAAGTAAGATAACATTGTTTCAAAAACATCAGGCTAAAATTATTTATGTAACAACTGGACAATTTAAATAGGATTAAATGGCAATACAATACCTTTGGCTGACCCAAATCTGTATCTACTGAATAAATAAGTGACCAGAAAAAAGTATGTCCCAGTTCTACTCATAAGTAGAACACATTAAAAACTTTTTTCTTTATGTACTCCTTTTACTGTCCTGACTTCTCAAGGAAAGTGCTGATCATGTAGGATCTCAGCACCTCCAGAGAAGGTTCCTCTGCCTTCCTCATTAAGTATTTTGAGGAGATCAGAGAGAGGATTAATTGCTGTTAACCACTAAAAGTACACCATTGCATTTATCTTACAAGCCCTACCACCTGGGAGGGCAATCTCTATGCACTGACCATTAAATACCTTTCTCCATCAGGACATTGTTGGGAATGCTAACCACTACCTCTGATATAAGAGAGTGTGAATAAACAAAATTGCACTTTAAAAAGTAGTATTTGTATATGGAACTTAGTTTAAATCATAAAAATATTCCCCAATAAATCCAGATCGAATTAATAGGACAGATCCTATGTCCCAGTGAGAGAAGGCATTTGTACAGAATTTCAATAGACAATGAGCTCCATGTTAAACCATCAGAGCAACAGGAGCAACATCATCATGGCAAGTTCAAATTTTGAAGCAAGTAAGCCAAAGGAAAAGAAATTCAACATTTTATTTTAATCAACATATATACTCTTCATACAGACCTAATAATATCAGCAACTCCAAGATACAATAACCTCATCATTACAGAGGGGGCACAAAATTGGTTTATTTATAAGATTACCATGGACACTTTTAACACATATGAATATTTTTAATTGTTGCGATGCATAATCACAAGAAATTCATCTACCAGTGTGCAGGTTTTCCTTTTACATAGTGACACTATAATAGACCCTTGTACACTGAAGGAGGTTTCTCTTTGCCACATTCATTTCTGCTCTTTGAAAGCTGTAACAGTATTTGTAGGTGTCACCATTCTGCACAAATTGAAGGGCAAGACCGAGCCATAAGGAACTACCAGTGCTTAAAGCTGCTTGAGAAAGTCTGCACAGCTTCATTTGGTAAAGAATAGTAATTTGTTCTCAGCTCATGAGGTGCTGGCTATTCTGTTTGTAATGGATTATTCCCCTCTCTCCATACTTGAAAAGCTGCATTTAGGGTTTTCTGTTTGTTTGTTTTGCCCTAGTTTCATTATTATAAATTATTACATTTGAATTGGCTTTTGACCTAGATCCTAAAAAATGAATATTTCTAAGCACGCATTCAGAGCTCACATATTCTCAGTGACAGCCACAGTTCTGGGACACAAGCTTAATGCAAAGAGGGGAGAAAAGTATTGGGAAGTGGGTAATGACATTTCTTCCAGCCAATCTGAAACTAAAAGGGACAATGAGCGAACACAAAAACCACTAGACTTGTAATGAAGAAACAGGCAAAATCAGTAAATCAGCTGTACTAAATAGCTACAATCCAGAATGCTGCATTCAGGAACAGAAGAAATCTCTTTGCTCAGCAGGAATGAGGAAAGGTCTAGAGCAAGAGCTTCCTGCTTAAAAAACCTAAGCCACACACAACTAATTTTCAGAACTCAGAGGATAGCAGAAAGTCAGTCATCTAATGGTTTATTCAGAAGCACAAATCTCATCACAAATTTCATCAGCTAAAAAAAGTCAGTTTCCATAAAATCAGTCCCAATACCCAGCAGACAAAACAGATGGGTCACTGGCCATTCACAGCCCATTTCCATGATATGCATTCTCGTGGTCTATAAATAACCAAGGAGGGACACCTGCTTCCTGGCAATGCAGTAGAAGTGCCTCTGTTCTTTTCTACTTGCATCATGTTCACTATGGATAAGGATGAAAAGGGATAAACACACCTAAACAACAACATTTCTTCCTTTCCAAGCCAACACATATTCTGCCACTCCAGCCTCAGTACAAGCAGCAAACATGTGCCACCCATTCACTTGACTGAAAACTGCTCATCTCCCAAATTTAACATACTCTGAGGGAATTCATATGGGGGCGGGGGGTATTTTATTTTCATTTTATTTCTCCTTCTGGTAACTGCAGTGAAATCACAACTAAACTGCTACTTATCCTTCAAGTATGCATATTCATTCTACTAAATGTTACTTGCTTTGTTGTTTAAAATTTTAAGTCAAAAAATGTCATTCTGTAAAATAAATAAATAAATAAATAAATAGGAGAGTGACTCCAGCCAGTGAATTCATTCCTTCTGAAAAACCCATAGGAGCCACCATTTAGGGTAGGAAGACAGATAATTTCTGGTGGACCTGCCAAAGGCAACTGTGGCCTTCTGTTGTGGACACAAACAAGCTGGTAAGACAACCTGCTCTCCCAGGGCTGCACTGTTTATTCAGCTCCAAACAACTCACCCATGTCTTTGTGACATTTGTGAACATTAAGCATAAGAGCGCATGAAATCCACTGAGCACAGGCAGTGGAGGAGAGGAGGAGATTTCTGCCACTGAACACTGTTCTATTTAAGTGTTTCAGCTCGGACTGTCCAGAGCTGCAGGGCCCAAAAGCAAAAGCCAAGAGGCAATATTCTTTCAAAATGCATACAGTCAGCACTACCTGCCAAAAACCCTTTCTATCTTCTTTATTTCTTTTATTCCAACCACTTGTACCTTCTTTGCAGATCTGGATGAAATAACTCCTCCCTCTCAAGATTTACAACCTCAAAACCCATCTGCCCTTTTTCAAGCATCTCACCTCCCACTCAAACATCATCTTTTTGCTTTGTTTACTTTAGATGCATTTCTTTCAAACTCCCTAAAATGCTTTCATTTTGAGCTAATCAACTTCATTTTCCTTTTGGTTTGTTTTCTCCTCCCAGGCTCAGTATCTACCTACCCTTCTCATTTCATAACAGAAAGAACATACCAGAAACTTCTCAAAAGGCTGCTCTTCTGGAAAATAAATGTTTCCATAGGGAATACTAGCTCTAATAAAAAAAATAGAAATAAAACAAAATCCATATTTCCAAATTCCCAGTCAGAAACAGAAAACGGACCAAAACACTCCCACAATACTGACCTAAAATACAAAACCTTTGATTCAAAGCCTCATTTTACACAGTGCTGAAGAGTCTAGCTCACAGTTTCAGAGATCTGGAAGAAGATGGTTTATCTCCATGCAGAACATGAAAACAGCATCAAAGTCTGAAACCAAATTATGCAAAATGAGAAAGCTTCCTGTCTTGCTATGCTAACAGTTAACTAGGATTTGAAATGAGAATAAAAAAGGAAGACCTAGGAGGGAATAATCAAAATCCACATTCTTCACAGCCCATATAGTCAGGAAGAATTTATTCTTCACTAATGACTCATGAGAGTCTCCCTATAATCCCACTCTTGCCTTCTTCTCCAATGTTCTATGTACTGTATCCATTACATGTATTTTATGAATTTTCTTAAGTAGAAACTTATTTTCTAGCACCTATTTATGAAGTTAATATACAAATAAATATGAATACATTGAACAAGCTGCAGACAACTATTTCTGTGTTTGCTTCCCATTTTGCATCAGAAGTTGCCCTCAGACAAATCTGTCCCACACCTGCAACCAAAGTCATTTCTGTCATCATTTGGGCTGTCAGCCCAATTCCATGCAAAATTAAGTGACAATGCAAATAAACCCCTTAAGACTAACTAAGTTTAAAAACAGCCAGCATACATTCATCCACACCGCTGACAATGGCATCAGACCAACTCAGAGCCACAGACTAATGCCCTTCAACCTGCAAGGAATTCTGGCCAAGATCAATAGTAATACCCTATATTACAAAATATGAGCTTGATTTTTCTGCTTAATTGTTTGAAAAAAGAGTAAGTATTTCCCCTTCAACAGAGTCATTTTTGAAATGAATAAAGTTCTATTACTAAAAGAAAAAAAACTTGTGTCTTCACATTGACGAACAATTATATTGAAAATTTAAATGCTCAGATTTTCACAAGTGCAGAGCATGAATGTCATAGTTAGCAGTCAGTTCAGGTAACTGTGATTGCTTTAGACATTCCTGACCCAGTACTGATTCAGCAGCACTAGAAAACATTTATTTACCACTAAAGCAGTTGGGAGACAGGTAAAATGAACCATTTTAATTAACACTTATTCATCACGACAGCATAGATAAAGTGTTTTCAAAGGTTTATTTTTCCAGGTCTGTATGAGCTCATTTTTAATGATTTCTTTAGCTTTTCTAAATTAATTTAAAAGAATTTCCAACCTACATTTAATATCCTGTCCTTCTGGTCACCGCTGAAATAATGTTTTAGAATGAAAGACGGATGATGACCTTCAGTGAACAGTGGTGCTGAGCACTGCCCTGGTGCATGATTCACACCACAGCCCATTCTGCAGCTGAATTTACATTGCTTCTGTGCAGTGCTAGGCACACACACAGTAAACTGCCACTGACTAATGGGCAGTTTCTCTATTTTATTTGCAGGACAAGTAATAAAGCAAAGGGGAATTAATTTGCATTGCCCAAGGATTTTACTCCCTAGCTGACTTCTCCTCTCACTCGGATGCACTTACCTATATGGAGAGGTAGCAATAAAGCAAACTCTCAGGAAAAGCTTCATGAATATTACAGGTTCCACAGTCGAGCTCTGCAGTAACTGATAAAGCAAGAGACACCAGAGCACAAATCTCCACTTCATACCCATCCAGACCAAAACTATTAGGAACACCACTTAGCAGTGTTTATATTTTTGCTATGTACAATCTAAGGCAGTAGAACTCAGTATTTCAAATCAGAGCATCTTCTCAAATTCAATACAGATTTCACCTAAGTAACAACTGAAATGTGACACCTTGAGATTTCTATATAGCCTTCCTAGGAAACAGCATGTACTTCCTCCAGACCAGATCTTATGTATTTTTCAGGCCATACCTTACTTGGGGCATGATTAGATTTCTGAAGATTTTTTTTTTGGCCCAGGGTGGGGGTTGGATGTTACTTGGGTTTAGAATTTTGATATTCAATAAAAGGAATGGTGAAGATATCCACCACTGCTTATTCAAGAATTAACAAGTTTGTTCTTAAGATCAGTTGAGAACACTGATACTCAAGATACCCCGATTATAAACTCATGCAGAATCTAAGAAATTAAATAATAATTCATATTTATGGTTAGGCCTTCAAATTTGAAGCCTATCTAAATTTAGTAATTTGCCTCTCTCTACTGTATATTACTTTATTCCACATGCTGTTGCTAGTTACAGCTTAGCTATTTCTCACATTTAAGTATATAAAATGACCTTCTTCCAAATGTTTTACCAAGACCTTTAAGAAGCATGCCAGAAACTACTGTCTCATCTAAAGCATTTGAGCTTTGCATGAGATGTAAAAGCAATGGACTTTTGTATATCAATCAGATGCTTTATGTTGGTATGAAAAGGCACATAATACCAGATGCATTGAAATGAATATTTAATTAATTGCTCTTTCAGTTGTCTTTAGTAAGGGATCAAAACCAACATCTTTCACAAACTTCTTCCTCCTTCTCTTGTCCCTGTGCCCACAAACCCACAGTTCCAAGGAACTCTAGAGCCTCGTGCAAATACCATAAAAGTAGCTCTGTTGCCTGAGGAAAAAGGCACACCACACATATTTTGGAGATTAGATTTCCTTTTCGTGGACACGGTAAACTTTCTTGCCACTTTGTGGTTTGTAAAAGAAGTGGGAAAAGGCCTTATAAAAAAACCAGATGTTCTGAAGAGCTTCCAACAACTGAGGCTACACAGCATAGCCAGAGTTAGAAAGCTTCAGTGGTGGCACATGCTACATCAGCTTCAGGAATCTGGTGTACAGAACCCCCAATAAAAACATTACAAGTTGTGCAACAGTAAAGCCTCAATGCTTATTTATTTTCAAGAGAATTTCTGTCACAACGGTTAACTCCACAATTGCTGTCAATATTTACATCTTCACAGCAAAATCAGAACCCAGGCAAAAGACAGCAATGGAAAAAAAATGGCCGAAAACTGAACCCTCAATGTTTTGGATAATTTCCAAGCATAAAAAACCCACTGAAAATTAATGTCTCAATGCTTTGAACTCCCCTGCTCAGAAAAGAAAATGGATGGGAGAAAATTGCTAAGGAAATTTCATTGATAAATCAAAGCATCCCTACTGCTCCAACGATCTGAAGTACATTATCACAACTAAACCCACCTGACGTACCTTCAAATCCAAGGAGCCACTGTTTCCTTCTAGAACTATGGAAACATGAACTTGTTATTCCTGAAACATTGAAATTCTCTGTTTACACCACAGAACTCCAGTCTAGTGTCCCATCAGTCATCTCATCCTTAGCTTCAATCTTTGAGCAGTGAGTTAATCTATAAATGAACTGCTTTATTTTAATTCTGAAGCATTAAGATGAGTCAAGGAGGTTGGCAGGCAGTCAGTTTTTCACTGACCCGTAAGCACAACAGGAATTTTAATACCCACTTCACTCATTTAGCTGACCCAATCCTCAACAGCACACTTACTAATTACAGTTTTAAACCCTGTAAAGTAGTTTATCCTTTATTATAATAGCCTATTACAAACACCAAGCTGTAGTGTTGAACATTTTTGGAAAACTGCCTCGCTACCAGTTTTTCAGACAGTATCTGCAGTTCTTCCATAGACATTAAAGCATTATTCTCTTCTCACAGCACATTAAGAAAGGATATAATTAACTTCGTATCAAAAGCATTGCCAAGGTCTTCAAGAGTGGTTAGCATTTTTTAATGAGATATGAAAAACAAAATATTCAGGATTTTTCCTAAAATTGAGATCCCTTTTCATGCATCTCCAAACAAGCTCTCAAGAAAGGAAAACACAGAAGAATCACAATTATATTTCAAAAAGCTCCTAGCATGTCCAGATTAAATTAATAAAGAAATCAGAACAGAGATGTCAAGAAAACAAAAAGCATGAACAGGAAGATGAAAAAACTATTTATGGACTGTCTCTGCAAAATTTAAGGGAAAAGGTACTTTTACTAACTTCTGTATCTCACACTAGAGAATGTAACTATCCTAACACACCCCAAATTGAGTCTCAGGGGTTTGTGTTTGAGCTTGAGGTTTTGGGGTGGGGGGGGGGTAGGTTCCCATTATTATAAGAAAACTTAAATCAACCTCCCTTTACATTTTGGTTCTCTCCAGCCACCCCCACACAGGTAGAGAAAAGCACCCCCCCAGAGCAGTGAGCCAGCAAACTGGAGCTGGGAGGATGAAACCCACACCTCCTACTGCCATGGGAGCAGCTCTGTGCCAGGCCAGAGGCTGAGCTGAACTCTAAACAATATTCAGCAAGACTCTGCTGGCCTGCAGCAAAACCAACGTAATATTGCCATTGCCAGTCAGGCATCACAGGCTTCATGGGAATCCTTTCAAACCTCTGGAGAGGTCTGCACTTGTCTTGGTCTGTCTGGAGATCGAGCAGGAGGTGCTATTGCTCGCCTGGTTTTAGTTACAGCTTAGCTTTGTGCAATTGTGTGGTCTAAGACCTGTTGTTACAGTAACTGCAAGATATTCCTCTGAATAATGAACATAATAACAGGTAGTTATGCTTTCTAGAATAAACTATTTACAACCCTAGAATAACAATGTAGTGTAGACTAGCTCAGGCACAATATGACAAAGGGCTTGAAAGTACAAGAACAGGAAATTAAAAGAGATCTCAACTACATTCAGCTCATGAATAGTTGATTACTGGTCCTTAAACGCATGCAAGTTTCAGAGCTGGGTAAAACCAGATATGACAAAAAAACAAAGAATAAGCATCCAATATACATATGTATGCAGTATTTATTACTTTTGGGAAATTCAGCTGTAATGTGGAATTCTAGACACATGAAGACAGACTAAGGAGTAAGCATACACTAGAAAACAGGATCAGCCCCAAGAGGGTTCTACAAGAAGAAAAAAACACCATCAGTATCATTTTCCTTGGTGTGAAATGTTGCCAGGCTGTCACTTCCCTCCCTTTCCTTACTGAGGAAAGCTGCAACTGTTGACCTTAGGACAGAGAAGGGTGGCAAAGGGATGAACACAAAAGCAGGAGGGAAAAGGGTAGATACAAAGGTGCATGGAATAAGTTTAACTGTATTATGACTGAGACCTTTTCTACAACAGCACTCTCTCTGAAATAGTTATTCCTATGCTAATAATAACTCTTTGATTAGACTATCAAGACTTTAATTAGGCTAACAATAAACTCCTGGCTTTGCCTTTGCATATGAAGTGTTTCTTCAGACCACAAGCTGCACAAGGTGCAGTGCAGCAATTCACACACCCAGAGGGAGAGTGCACCAGAAGGAACAATTTCAAAAGGGGAAATCCTGAGTGCCAGCTTCTATTTCAAAGCCTCCTCAAAAATTTCTAGTTAAACAGCCAAATAAAAGAGATCATTTCATAAGCAGTTGCATCACTGATAATAAATGTTTTAATTTCAAGGTTTTTCTGCATATGAATGAGGTATCTAAAAGTAGTTAAAATCACATATAAAGAGCTGTATTTTTATTACTCAAGAAAAAGCCCACAAACTGCTTATTAGCACCAAAATTACACTGACTTAACATTTATCTCTAAATGAAAATCTGGTAGCAGCTGTGCAGTAAAGACACTTATTAATAAACTGAAGTTAATTTACTTCCCTAGTCATGTGCCTATAAAGTACCCATTTTGGAGATACACTTAAGTATCTCTTGATTTTCTTATCCTGCCAAGAAGTTTTTAGAAAACCAGTGACTTGCTGATCTCTAAAAAGTGGAAGTTGACTAGAAACACTGTCCTTGAAACAATACATGGGGCTTTTGCAGAAATACCTGGCAAAATTGTTCTATCTTTACATCAGCTTTCCTACTGTTTCAGAGAGAGCAGTGATTAGCATACATATGAGTATGGGCTGACATCAGCATTTGTACTATTAAGTATAAAAAATGAAATACAAGCATGATAAGCAACAATTTTATATTTACTTTATAGCAGTCAAATATCAGTAACAAACACTACCTGATTATCCAAAATAGTATTCAGTTTAGTGGCTTTTTTTTTTTTTTTTTTTTTTTTTTGTTGTAGTGAACTAAATTGATTTTTTTTTTTTTTTTGCAGAGTAGTAGAGCAAATGAGCTTCTGTTTTTACAGGCACATCCATTTTCTCTGCAAGGAAGTTTTGTTCAAGCAGCTCAGTTTCTGTTGATCCAGTTACTCAGCTACTTAAGCATCCCTTCAGATCAAATAACACTGCACAATGAAAGTAACTTCAAAATGATTGCCAGAGGCCAAGACACTTTAAGGTGTGCAAGGAGTATGGGCAATAGGACAGTACAACTCAGAGCAGGGCTTTCACCAGCATACACAGGCACTACGTAGTTTTTTCCATATATATTTCAATAATGAAGCCATAAACAAAAATAAGGTAGTCATAGGCAAGGAGACCATCTAAGGGAAGGCAATTCTGTTTGGAAGATTTAGAATAGTAATACTGAATGCTGTATTTGCTGATCTATGCCTTTTTACATGCCTCTACCTCTGTGGTACGTTTGTTTTGTGCTCTTAGAATATTACCCATGCAGAGCAGGACCTCTCCACCTACAGAACACTGGTTCTGCCAGTTCTGGCTACCAGAGAATGAGGAGCCACTTACAAGCATAAACTTGTAAAGTTTCATTGAATTCCAGGAGACACTGGAGGTGTCTACAGTGAGAATCCTACAGTCAAGGATTCCTGACGAGACAGTGGAAATCCTTTAACCTACCTATTCTCTGAATAGGATGCAAGTGTTCCACAATTCTTTTTCCAGAAACTTCACCTTACCATCCAAGATTTGACCAAAAAGAGGTGGAGAAGAAGAGGAAAACAGAGGAGGGTAGAAAAGATATTTAAAGAATGGCTTGTTTTGTTCACCTGCCACAATCCTAGTCCACAACGTCACTGCCTGCAGGTAGGACACTGTGCAAGGTACTGAGTCCAATCATACTTCAGGAAATCCTGTTCCCTAAAACGTTTGATCCAGAGAGTTTCTGAAATAAAAGAGTAAATCCTTTAAGTGCAGTAAGTACAGAATGATTTTCTTATTACTGTGTTACTGCAGTCAAAAATCAAATACCTGAGGTTCACAAACTGCAGGCAAGTGAGCACCATTAATACATCAGAACAAATGCTCTGATGATGCCATGAGGTGATCTGACCAGAAACAAAAAAATAAAAAAAAAAAAAATCACCTGAATTCTTAACATTATGGCACATTCCACAGCTCTGGAACTGTTCTATACAGAAAAGCAATTCTTTTGCCTAGAACAATAAGTATATTAACTAAAGCATCTGAAAGCAGGATGATATGGCAATCACCTTTAAGATCTCCCAACACAGATTGATATTCAAGTTTAAAAAGCTGAAAGCCACAGCAAACAATTGTGAATACAACCCCAGGATGAGCCATGGGCTGCACAGTGCTGTGTTTTGACACAGGAGCCATCAGTGAAGGAAGAAGTGCTCTGTCCTCTTCTCCCACAGACATTAAATGCAAATTTAGGACAGGCTGAAGTATTTTGACGAAAGTGCAATGCCAATCTTAGATGCTGTGTATTACAGAAGGATTCATAAATCTTTGCTCAAGACAACTGCATTATCTATATAAAGAACTGGATTACTCTGTGCTGTATCTTATACTCATGGAACAGAAGGCTGTGAAAAATCCATACTAATGGAATTTTATTAACCCTTTTTATTTCAACTGTCATTATAAGTGAGGTCTACCTGACTAGCACAGCCAAAATCTTCTTCGCTATCTGCAAATATATTTCATCTAGTAAACTACACAAAATGAAGTAGTAAAGAATCAAACTTCATTAGAATTTGCAGTTAAGAAAGTAACTTCTAAGCTTCATTTGAACCTCTGGAAACCATTGCAAATTCTCCAAAAGCAACAGCCATTAAGTAGGAGCAGCAAACTGTATTTTTAGTAACACGACAATTTATGCACAATGTTCTTCTGCAACAAAAGCTCTGGAAACAAGAAGTGAAAAAGGGAAAGCTATAAAAGAAAACACTTAATAAGGGGGGGAAAAATGATCAGGAAGTACAGTATTGAAGACTTAATAAGCACAGGGTATATAGGAAAAAAATATAGCTGCTAAAATTTGGGTGAAAAAAATTGTCAGGGACATCGAGCTGTTATAATAATGCAATATATAATATATAAAATAAATAATTTAAATTATATAATATATAATTATATAATATATAAAAGCTGTTATAACAAAAATTGAATACTTCATCCTTTGAGATCTACAAGAAAATGACAAAATTGCATTTTTCCCTTGTTCTATGGAGCCACAGTAAAACAATGACAAGAATAAAGAAAGCAAGAAAAGAACATCGAAAATATCACTGAGGTAGCTGTTTTGCTATCATATACTTTCAAAAAATCATGGACAAGTTAATTTAGGTATTTTTGAGATATTATAATCAGCCAACTATTCACTAGCAAGTCACTACACCCCTGCAGTCACATCTGGAGTAGCTTTAATTTACCAGCAGATAAGTAATGAACTAACACTAAGTTACATTATCAATGTTATGACATTTCAGTAAAATTGGGACCTGGTTTCTAATCTTTTCTATTATGCAACTCATGGGGAGACATGTTGCATAATACAGTTACAGTGGTAACTGTATTCAGTGTGGTTATGTCTCCATTCCAGCTGACCAAGAGACTCAGTTTTGACAACATTTTCAATCCTTCACTCCACATGGATCTTCTTTACAGTTTGTTTATTCTACAGTGGCTGTTACCAAAAAAATATGGTACATTATTCTGGCTTCTGTGTTTTTGGTTGGTTTTTTTAAAGGCCTACCAAACCAGCACAAGACTGAATCATTTATCATGTTAGTTAAATTTCTGACATTCTCTGTCAGAGATCTGAAGTTCTATTTAACTCCTCAAACCACCCTCCCCTGTCTCACAAGGAGATGAGTAAAGCATCTAGTTTCATGAGTAAGCACACAGCTAAAGCCAAGAAATTTAAGTAATTGCTCATCTCTGCAGTGTGTTGGTGACAACTGAGGCATGCACTGCACCTCTGAAAACAGAGGCTGGGCAGGATCAGCTGCCAAGGTCAGACTAGAGATAAAGCCACCATTACCAGAAACCATAGTTACTGAGCTAGAAAGCAACATTTCAGAGTGAAATTCTGAAGTAGTGGTACTGGCAATGTCAGAAGTGGTAGACTTCAGCCAATACCTACATATAAACCAAATGCTCAAAAGCATTTATTAGCTGCTGTATTTGCAATCCCATTCCCCGTCCCAGTCTCCCAAAGAGGGGGCTTTGCAAAGCAGAGCCTGCACACCCAGCAAAAGCCTGTCTCTGCTGCTGCCTTAGCGTTTATCTTCACCTTAATGCAGGGCAGTTAACAGGACAGTTTGATGCATCATTTGGACAGAAGCAGCTGAGCAGATAACCTGGTCTGGAGAATGGAAACTTTTTTGCATTGTGCAATTAGAAGCAATAGGAAAGACACTGAACACGTCCTCATCAACTGAAGAAGTATTCTATTAAGCATTTAGGTTAAAGCACATAGACACACTTCCCTTAGAAAGTGGACAAAGTGTAAATGCAGGGAAGAAAGCTGGATGCAGCATCATAGCTAGCTTTTCTAACAAAATAAACGGGATATGAATATAAAAAGTTTTGCAAGGTAATGTTATTTACAAAGGCTAAAGTATTCCTTGTTGAAAAGTCATACACTACTAAAAGAATAGACTAGAGAAGAATCATTAGCAAGAAAAGTTCCAAATAACTACTCTTGAATGAACTACATCAGATCTAAAGTTATTCCAAAGTAGTGTAACTTACGCCTATGGAGTTAATAATTTCTGTTACACAGTGTCAGCTGAAATTTCTAAGGATATTAAAAATGCAGATTTAGATATCAGGTAAGCGGTGATAAAGTTCAGCACTTGCAAAGTCTGATCCGAGACCAAGAGCCGCAGTACCATTACTGCCTCCTGCTTTCCAAACATTTACTATTAGATTCCTCCAGCCATTACAGCAACATACCAAGTCACATATATTGTCCTTAGAAAACTGCTCAATTCAGCACAACTGTAGACCTAGAAAGGGTGATTATTTTAAGCAAATGCCAGTATTTGAGAAAATCACAGGTATTAAGATGATTTTCATTCTTATTTTACTATGCAAGGAATTATTAGAAAGATAAAAAGCCATTAAAACAGCTCACTTCTAGAAATGGGTAATTCTCCTCTGCCAACTCAATACTTGGAAAGAATAAATAAAAGAGAAATTGGTAATTTCCACTGAACCTATCATATTCCAGTCACCAAAGCAACCGTCAAGGCACAGCAAGGGCTGGTCACTCCCCACAGGCCAGGGAGCAATTGCACACCAGCATGGCCAACAGGGCAGGGTCTTACCAACCAAAGGCAGCCCCCAAGCAAGAGAGCCGGGCAGGCTCAGCCAACAGCCCAGATCATCAGGCAAATCCAGGATGGTAACACGGGTCCAAGGTCAAACCAAGAAATTGCTCTGCATATGAGGATCAGGCCAATGCCAGGACATCAGCCCAAGGGTCAGGGTGCTGCTCTGTAGGACCCACAGCAAGGCAGGGTACACGCAGAGCCATGCTGAAGCTCTCCCACCAGCCTAAGGGGAACATGGGCTGAAGGCTGAGTTTAAATAGAGCCTGAGCCTGTGGGTATGGGTCAAGGCCTAGGGGGAAGCTGCTCAGGGCCATCAAGGCTTCAGAGCATTGACAGCAACAGTCAAAGCAGCAATTCTAGAACCTGCATTTTCCTCTTTTCTGATTTACTTGTTTCTCTTTAAAGACCGCCTGCCTTCTAAAACAAGGCAAAGACAAGAATCTCATTTTGCCTTTGATACTGCAGCTATGGCATACTCTGGTGTGTCAGCTTGCTCTGACTCATCTCCATTTAAGTTTGTCCTGGATACTGTTTGCTTGCTCCACTTTGCACAGAATTTGCCTATAATTTACTCTCTCTTCATCTATCAGAATCTGTGAACCTTTCCTGGTCTTCCAATTTCCTCTTCACATTTTTTGTCCATTGCTGTTGTTGCTTACAGCAACACTTGATCACTTTCTGCCCTATTTGTTTCCTGCCATGATCTCTTTTCTTGTTTCATTCTCTCTTATGTATGCCAAATAGGAATACAAACTTCTTAACAGACAGGTGAAATACACTTTGGGTTTGCCTCTTAAAAATAGCCTTCTTCAGGGGCACTTTTAATAGTACCCCAGGAGCAACCTGCTGATTCTTAGTTCTGAATACCAACTCAGATGCTAAATGATGTAGTAGGTGGATTTTTTCCCCATTATTTAAAATAACTAATTATTAACACAAGTTAGTTTCTCCCACTTCTGTCTGAGATACATTATAGCATATTTCAAGAAATTAAAGATGTCGCTAAATAATAACGGAGTGAATTCACATTTCACTCTCTCTTAAACTTACTGTTCAACTGGTTTTGAAAGCCCCAGTGCTATTTCAGCATTCGACAGACATAATTGGTGACTATCTCATATAGTAGCATGGGTTTGAATGGGCCAAAATGATTCCAGAGCTTTGCTATGAACAGCAAGTGTTCTTCTAAGAATGGGAAATCTTTACAAACATGGACAGTCACACATCGTAGCCTTTGTATCTCTTCTGAGTGATCAAATTTTAATCACTAAATACAGAAAGCATTCACATTAAAACAAACTGTAATGTGCAGTGGTAATTGATCTAAGACAATTGGAAAGGCTTTTCCCCCTGAGCTGTTCTACAGCTCAGAGATTAGAAGTCAAGACCTCTATTTCCAGAGTCGTGCTCAGCCCATTAGCCATCGTGCCTCCATCTCTTTATTTTGACAATGTAAGTGAAAGAACACACAGCACAACATAACACCTACAACATGCAGTGGTNAATACAAAAAGCATTCACATTAAAACAAACTGTAATGCGCAAACAAATGGTAATTGATCTAAGGCAATTGGAAAGGCTTTTCCCCCTGAGCTGTTCTACAGCTCAGAGATTAGAAGCCAAGACCTCTATTTCCAGAGTCGTGCTCAGTCCATTAGCCATCGTGCCTCCATGTCTTTATTTTGACAACGTAAGTGAAAGAACACACAGTGCAACATAACACCCACAATATGCAGTGGTCTCAACTCAAAACAATGGCTTGAAAGTGATTATAAAGACACTTATAATCCCACCCATATATCCATTTTCTGGATTGTTCCACAGCATTTCCCAAGAAAGCCTTTTATGAGACACTACATGCAAGTGCTTGCCTTATTTAGACCCCTGTCCAAAAGAGCAATGTCTGCCTTGGTGACCACACAGCTGGGAGACACTGAGCCCCTCAGAGGAAGGATTGCAGAGCCTTTGCACAGACCCTTTGACTTCTGCAGCCAAAGCAGGACACGGTCTCTCAAAAGCCAGCAGCTCTGCTATCAGGGTTCTCTCTGTGTGAACAGGCCAACCATGCAAATCTGATGCAAGGATATCTTTGTTATGAAACTTGCCTGGTATTTTTCTAGTAGATCAAAGTTTTTTGATGTAGGTGTTAGTGGGAGATGAGAAATTTCATCAAACAGTCATGGTACTTTCTCAGTCTTTAAAAAGAGGCGTAAGTCCTTCTACCAGCATTTTGATCACCAATTTATACAAAACCATACTACTTCTTTTTACTTTAATATGTCTCAATTTTTAAAGATTTTTTTTTTAAAGAGAATTTAAAATACTTGTACTGTTTATTATTATTAGAAGGGAGTGGGAAATATCAATAAACCAAAAGTCAATCCAGAAACAATTAAAATCATTGCTCCATTGTACAAAAAAATATGCAAATCAGCATAAGACCTGGGGGCCATGCTCATGACAACTTCCCTGCTTTCCCAGAGCCAAAAATCATGTCTTTTCTGCAACAGTACAACAGTATCCATATTAACATTTCCCTGAAGGTAGGTCACACATGCACAGAGCGATTCCACTATGCTAACAAAGCCTACACAAGGCAAGATGGACTGGCATCTTCACATCCTGCAACTTCTGGCATGAATGTCTAGTCAAGAGGAAAAAATGCAGGCTCTAAGCTGTGAACAACAGGCCACCTTGAACATAACAAACACACAGATACAATGCTAAACCTGTTTCCACACACATGATGCAGTGCCAAGTTACCCGTTCTACAATCACGTGTTGCCTTTTCTCCATCATGCAAGGCTCAGCCTTGAGATGCCAGAAATTCATTACCTACCAAACTGCACAACTTCAAAGTAAGTCAAACAGGAAAAAACAGGGACCTAAATCACAATTCTCCTTCAAAAGCCACAGTGACTTTTCTGGAGCAGCAAGAAGTCCCATCTAATAATGCTGTGTGACACTACTGCCTTGAGATTCGGTTTCACAGTAACTCTTGGATTTTGCTCACATTTCTTAAAAGATCTTTTCACTTGAATGACAAATGTCGCCGATCTGACCAGCCATAGTCAAGCTCAGATACATTTTTTGAGTGCACTCTACCAGCTAGTTTACTCTCACTCAGAGCTACAATCCTGTTAACACCTTTTCTTCTCTGGTTTTATACTGCCTATGGAATTAGTCTGAATGTATGGTAAACCCTGCTAACACAGAGACAGACACTTAACATCTTAAGGGGTTTTTCTGCGTTGTTAGCAAATCCATCAACACAACACACCATCAGACTGACTCCAGAACTGATGAGGAAATCAGGAAGAGAACACAGCAAAGGTTTTATCCAGTTGGGAGGCAGGGGAAGAGAATTACCATTCCTTCCTTCCTCCCAGCAGCAGCAAGCTATTAAATCAGCTTAGCCATTCATGCATTCCCAAAACAACCATGATAATGTATGTCAGCATTACCACAGCCTAAATCATCAGCCTGTCCATCACATGTGTGCTGGCTCTACACTGACCCAAGAAAGCTGACTTGGAAAAAACGAAAAGCACAGTGCACATCCTGTTAGTCAGCTCCCTGAACAAGCTGTGCATGGATTATACGGGTGCCCTGCAAGGAGACCATGAGACTGTGTCACATGGAGGGAAGGGAAAAGGTGGAACCACGGCAGTGGTGACTTGAGTTGGTTTAACCTGTTGTGTAACAACACATAAAACTACTCATTTATTAGCTTAAAGTGATTAGAAAATAAAGACTTGAATGACTGGATTCTGTCAGGCTGGATGCACACACAAAAATTGCACAGACAATCTCAATACAAAGGTAGGCTACCCTCAGGCTTGATGTTTAATGTTACCTAACTTATGGTATTAAGAACAAGCCACAGTGTGCTTTCTAGATGAGACACAAGCCTTTCAGTTCAGGCCTTTATTTCAAAGAAAAGTGTGTCACTCGCTGCTGTTTTCCTAGCCAGAAGCCCCGAGTTTTAAATGGCTGTCAGATATTTTTGCCAAAGGAAGCAAGTTAATGACTGAAAGATTACATGGCTCAGAGGAAACAGGTACAGCAATAAATCAAATATATGAAAACAGGAGAAAACGATGAGAGGGTCAGAAGTTCTTCAGCCTTAAGCACTTCTGACAGTGCTAGGCTTCTCCAATGAAGGCAGCCATGAAAACCTAAGATAGAGGCCATGAGACTCAAATTCTCACATGCACTGATCATGTAAGCAAATACAACTCAAAGACTTGCCTTGTCCCCAGCCTGCCAGCATCCTCATGAACCCACATGTTTAAGCAAGACAATGTGCCAGTGTCATGTCCTTAATAAAGCTGCCATATCCCAGTGGTTGTCACCCCCACTGCATAGACTACTGACTGTCCAATTGAAGATGGCCAAAAGAAACCCCAAACTTCGTAATTTAGAAGACTTTTACTCATTATACTCTAACATAGATGGGAAAGGTATAGTTTTTTTGAAATCCATGCACATGAGTAACGTGTCTTTATCACAGCTTACGGGTTCTTGCAAAATAAAGCCAAACATATTCTCATTTGCTTCTATCTCCACACTAACAGATGTTGAAGGAAGACAAAACAAAGGAACAAAACATATGGAAAAGCTTGGAATCTGGTCCCTAGAAAAATGACAGATCTGTGGAGACAAGTTTACCGTGGAGCATGCCAGCATCCACTACTGGTGCAACAACAGCTCTCAGGGCTTCCTTTTGGGAAGATGTATGAAAAGTGATTTAAGTGCGCTGAGAAAGATGAAGAAAATAACTTTGCTAGTACAGCCTATGAGCACTCAAATAGAACATAAAGGAGTAAGAATTACACAGAAAGAACATAACTTATTTGTTTAAGCTGACATAGTAGCATCATGAGGCACTTGTACCATTTTTCATTAGTATTCTCAGTACTTGTGCAGTGCACAGTGCAGTTCATTACTGCAGTCCAGGGAAGGTCAACAAAAACAGCACAATGAACTCTCAGAGATTTTTATCCTGAGATCCCAAGTCTGTAATCCAGACGCTGCTGATTTTAAGGAAAAGTTAATTCTGGCTACACAATTACCAAAGTCCACCTTCCACAATATTTTGACTCCTGGCCAAACACAGACTTTTATTTCAACAGGTCAGAGAAGGTTTTTTTCATCTCTCACAAGTACAAGAGAATGAAGGTTTTTTTCTGCAGTGGGCTGTAATGCAGGTACCCAGTAAAACGCCTTTTGGTAAGGAAAATATGGCCAATTAATCTGATTTCCGATGCCACAATGTCACTGACCTCAGAAGAGAATTCTGTCCCTCAGGGATTGCTATTCTAGATGCGTTTAAGTGTAAAGCAGAATGAATAGCTACAATTTGTATTAAATATTTGCTGAACTTGTTTCCTTCCTTGTACATAGATTTGAGCTGTAACTTTCTCAAACCTGGGAGTCCCTGTATGAAGGAACTGTGTGGATTTTTTCCTGCTGAAGATAAAGCCAATTGTCAAATACTGAGCTTACTCAATGAACTGGTCTGGTTTTGGTTCGGGGTTTTTTGGTGGGGTTTTTTAAAGAGCAGTGGGATCCAAGAGTCACTTGGCATTTAAAATTACAGTTTAAATTCAGTGGAATAACTACTGATGTTTATTTAGTTAGGTCTGACTGCTGTCTGCAGCTATCATGGGGCAGTGGAAGCACATTAATAAAGTAGTTACTAGCTACATCCAAATTTGTAGATGAGAACTGGTACTTTTGGAAGTATATTTCATGGAAGAAGTTCATATTTTAGCAGGATAATGGTACACCTAACATTTGAGACAGAAAAGATAACAAATATCAAGTCATTAAGGACTTTAATGTGCTAAAGTAGATAATATGCACCACAGAAAATCTAAATAATATGCTGGAGAGCTCCACAAACTATTTATATTCATTTGTAAATTATTCTTGAAAAAACTGGTGAAGCTCTGGATTAATTCCAGAAGGAAAGCAGAAGGAAGCTTAGTGTTGTGTCTTCATGAAAGGCAATAAACGGGACTGTCTAGGAAATCATAAGTCATTTGGCCTTGAAGTGTTGTTCAAGCAAGCAAATTACAGAAGGTATTCAAAAAACACAAAAATAAAACAATTAATCAAAATTATGCTACTTAGCAGCATTTCAAGGAAGGTTACTTAACATGACCACTAACTTTCTAATGATATATGCTTTCCAAAGTTTTGAAACAAATATCCACACCCTACAAATTTATGTAGGCCCTTCAATTATTGATTATTAAAAATAGTTATTTTCACTCTTAATCTGGCTAATCAATATCAGTTTAAATTAGTTTTCCATTAGATCTCTTTGTGCTACTCCAGACCCGTAATAAGAATTTAGACAAAAAGTTAAGAGTTGGTAGATAACAGCTAAATGATTTATCAGCCCTCTGCCACCACCTCTCAGCTTATCTCCATTTCATTTCGCATCTCTCACCTTACTTTATGACACTTAGTGCCTGTTAAAAACCAACAGAACTAATTCTAAGTGAGGTGCTTGACAGGCAAAAGCATCATCTGAAGACCTGGACTGTGCTACTGAACAATTCAAGTTCTACCCTTCTACTTCATGTTTGAAGTTTATTTTCTTTCTCTATTTTCCTTGCTTCAAAAGGTAAGAAGAAAAAAAATTGAATACATTTTCTTATCAAAAACTTATACTGCACTGAACAGGATTTCTGCAGCCAGTGCAATTTGTCACACTTAAGGAGAACAGCTGCTTATTTTCTTCTTAGTAATACTCCAAATGTCTCCTGATTTAAAGCAAGAATATATTGTCAAATAAATCTTCATATATCATCTTATATCTGCCAGCTCTTTATGTGGAAAGGATATTTTTACATTTTGGGTGGACTCAAAATTTATTAGTCATATTTAAGCATGGCAGCTAAAAACAGAGGAGCATGTCATACCCTCTCACAGAGATGTGGAGCTGAGGGGAAGAAAGGTTCTCAGATTTTCTGCATGAAAGGCTTTTATTTTCCCCTGCTTCTTCATAGCCTTTAGCTTAGGGAAACAAGTTTGTCTCTAGCTCTTAGAATATTTTATGTAGCTCTGTGGGTTTTTTAAATCCTTTGGACAATCACAATCTTTAGAATGATGTACCTGCTAGTTCATTCACGGCTGTTAAGAATCATCTTTTGCTGTAAATAGTTTCAAAACTAGTGCTCCCTATATGAAAGAACACTTTTATGGTATTTGCATTCCTTTTGAGCTGTTTTTCAGTAAAATAAGAGACGACTCCTTTCACACCCTGCTTCCAGCCTTTGAAGAAAAATCTTGTATCCAGACCATGCAGCAATTGCACCACCTGATGGACCTATCAATGGAATGCCAATTATCCTGCAGATTTTTCACAACAGCAGGTCAGAACTTTGCTCCAATTATCAGCCTGATTAACCATGGCTTCAGCAAATTTTGGAGTTAAACTCAAGAACAGAAGTGTATGTACAGAACAGCATGGAGTAGATACTGCTGATGTTCTTGATGACCTGCTTGTCATTACAGCTGGTAATTGATTGACACTAATGTGAAGTGCAGCACACACAGTCTGCCACATATATTTAATTATTTATTTTTATTTTTCCACTGATTTGGAAAATGTTGAGAACTGTCTGTGACTACTGTTGGAAAATTAATTTTCTTTGTTTTGGGATTTTTTTTCAGTGTAGGTGAACTCCAGTAACAGTCAGAAACAGCATTCAATTTTATTTAAAACGTTCTTTCCATCGAATTCATGTACTAAGATTAGACCTTGTTAATGTTTCTATTTTTCCCTATAGAGCAGGGCAGGCCATTATAAATATGTCAGAATCCTGGACTGAACTGCTGGTGTTGGGGCCTCTGAGGATCACCCTAACTTCATAAAAATTACTTTAAACCCTAACTTCAGGACCTTGGTTTAATATATGGTCAGAGCTGAAATTTTCACATACAAGAATGGTGAAAACTTTGGGATTTGGTCCTTTAAGAAGGGTAGCACTGACTCATTCATTAATTGATAGCCTACATTTTTAGCTATGCTTGGCTTTGCTTCCTCTTTCACATTGTGTGACTTTTCGAACTGACTGGAAACTGACAATCATCTTCTTCCTCACTAATGCAAATTCAAAACTCTCTGGCACTTTTTAAAACTGCAATCATTAAAACTCTTGGCTAGATAGGTCATATTAAAAAAAAAAAAAGAGAGAAAAAAAAAGATCCACTGTATTTCTAAAGACCTCTCTAAAAAAAAAGCACACAAAAAATGTGTTTGGCTAATGAGAATCAAAAGCCAATCTATAGCTGGAAAGGAAGCAAGACCAAAGGGGTGAGCGGCAAACAAATTTCTCCAATAAAGTGTTCAATAGGACTCACAATTTAATGAGGCTTTTAAAGCCTGTTAAATGTCACCTCTTGCCCAGAAGATGGAGCATTATGCTAAAATATTACAAACCAAAAGGCGTAAGTGAGCTACCCAAAGTATAACATTATCCCAACAGACCTTTGGCAGCTTCACTTCTGCTGAAGTGAATACAGCCCATGGAGAAAAAACACCTCAGTGCTCTGTGAGAAAAGAAGAGGACCTGGAAGTGCTCAGTCTGCTCCGAGTCCACTGTCACACCTCGTCCTTGCAGCCAATTTCTGCCACTGTGGAGTGGGCAGAGTGCTGGGCCAAACTCCCTTCTCTTCTGAGGCTTCCTACAGCTGCCCCAGCAAATGCTGCCCAGTTACAGGGATATGACCACTCTAGAAGGCAATGAAGCATCTCCAGTGAGAGCTCAGAGTACTCCTATCACCTCTCCAGAGCTTCTGTGGGCAGATTCAGAACACAATGGTCTCACCACTCACCAAAATTCATTTGGAGCAGAGCTTCTGGTTTTCTTTCCTTTGAAAGACATCTAATATATACATGCAATCAATGCTTTAAGAAATGACCCTACATGAACAAAATGGAAATAATCAGGGCATTCCCTTCAAAACTGCACTACTGCTCTGAATTTATTTGCTAATGGAGACAGAAGTCAAAGTTTGACCTCTAGTCAGGACACCAAGCAGACACAAGTGCTTTTACCTGCCCCCAGAGGACAGAGAAGAGGAAAGGGCTGCATGAAGATGAAAAGTCAACCCTACTTCTACTGATACATGCTTATAAAATTTCTGTTCTATTTTTTAAAAATCTTTAAAACATCCATTTAAATAATATATTTGATGCAGTATGTTGAATTACACAAGTTTATCATGCATTGGGCACAACACAAATGTAATACAGTATTTGCATACACAAATGTAATACAGCATTTGTATGAGTTTGCTAGTGAATAAGCTTCGAAGCTTAAAAAGAAACAAGTTCTCAAAGCAGCAACTTGACACTCTTCCCTGCTCTCTTTAAATTTGTAAACCAAAACAGCAAGTAAAAGAGTATTTATTACAGTACAACTCAGAAGGAAAGAAAAAACAGCATAGAGCAAAACAAATTTTAGTGAGACAAAGCTTATTTTGCAAGGCTAGTAGTTACATTGAAAACCAGCAAGTGTTCAAAGCCTAGCCTGCTTCTTACAGACTTTTATTCCCTACTCAATTTACTGTATCCCCAAATTGAACAAGTCCAAATACTGGCTCTGCAGCTCAGCAAGCAGAATTACCCTTCTGCTGCTTACACGTACTTTGTAAAACACTTCCTCCTTAAGTAGAATTAAAACTCTATATTGGTCCAAGGGTGGCGACTACGTTATTTTTTCTCTCCTTTTTCTTTTCCTCTGCCTCTTTTTCGTCTAACTTCTTGAAATCTATTGTAAGCCAGACTAAAAAATTCCAGTCAATGCCTTAGTAAGTACCTCGTTGTGTCTTGCTAAATTAAAGTTTGCTAAGTTGAGGTTTGTGAAGTGCCCTACTTGTCTGGGTGCTGTTTTGAAATTTGCCAAGTACCTTAGTCTACCTTAATGGTCTAAAGTTTGCAAATAAAAGCTTGGTATTGAACCTCCTGAGAATGTTGTTGTTGTTGTCCCCAGAATGAGTGAAATGAATGAATGAAATTCCCTTCCCCTTAAACTCGCTGAGCAAGCCGGGCTATAACAATCACAAAGCAATAGAGCTTCTGAGGAACTTTTCTATAAACAAATTTGCTGCAAACAAAAGTTATATGCTGAAAAAAATTCCAGTAGATCTACAAGGCCTTGTTCCACAGAACCACACTCTGGTATATGAGCCTGATGAAGCTCAAGAACAAACATATTTAAGGATTTCATTTATTTCACATTTAGCTTGAAAGTAAAAACTAGTGTCTAAATTCAAACAACTTGATGAAGGAAGGGATTACAGGAAAAGAAAGTAACTGTGGGATGGGTACTAAATATATTTTAAACTAAAATCCAGACAGCTTGAAAATAATTTATCATCTGGACAGATTTGACCACCCCAGTTCATTAACTGTTTTCTCATCCTGCCTTCAGATATCCTATTTGCCTAAGGAATTTCTAGACCTCTACTATACCAAATAGGGCACAAACATTATTTTTATTTTGTAGTTATTTTTTACAGAGGAACAGCCAAGACGAAGCCACATGAGTCTCTCTGTATGTTGGGTGTTTGTTTAATGCCCACTGAGGAAAAATACATGAGATTTTACACTCTAAATACACTTCTCAGGGAAATAAGAATTGTCATGTAAGATTGTAGTCAGAGCAATGATGGAGCAACTAAAGAAACTGGAAACATAATAAATCACTCTGATTAATGGAAATAATTCATGTCATAGACCTTTCAGAGAAAAATAAAAATAACCCCAAGCCCCACTGTATTTCTGTGAGTTTTTGACTAAACCCAGCAAGACAAAAAATTATGATTTGAAGAAGGTCATCTATCATTCCTCTGTGCTGCTACTTTTCACCTAAGGATAAGGCAACAAAAAAAATCTGAATGCAAATGATTACATATTTAAGTGTTCAAACAGCCTTTCATCCCAGCTTTATTTACCAATGCTACTCACAGCAGACTGCATTTGAGAATTTCAAATAATTTTCCTTCCAAAAAAAGCTTCACAAGCTCCTTTTGAGCTAATAAAACACTATGCATACTTATGAACAGAAGATAAATACGTCCTTAGACTTACCCAGCCTCTAAACTACCATCCTAATCTTCATTAATAGCTTGGGGTATATATGTAAAGACGCATTAAATTAATGTTGCTATTGAAAGTGAATGGCATCATTTTATAAAAATGCCAGTATTTTAGAGAGGTTAGTGCCAGTTCTCTCACTCTCAGATCCTCACACAGTTATGCAAAGCAACAGCTTCCGAAGACCAAAAAAAACCAAGGCAGAACCTTTTCCTGTACATAGATGAAAACAATAGTCCCCTTTATGAATGCACATTGGAAATGCCCTCACTTATTCTGAAGATTTAGACTGCACAGAGAGGACCATCTGAAAAACTGTCACAGTAACAAATGCACTCAAAATACTGTTTCTAAATCAATCATTGGATTAATCATTAGTGCCCCACAAGTGTTAATGCACTACAACACCACTAATAAAACATGTCAGTGTTCACAGTTATAGACTATTCTGATATGCAAATAACAAATCTAATCTACTAAAATGAAGCATCTCGGGAGCCTCTTTTCTTACTGTAATATCAGATGTTTCAATATAAGCAATAAATCCTAAAATGTTCACCGGGTTTAACAGAGCAACAAAATTTTTAATATAAGTCCTAGATATCCTTCAGCTGTTAGTAACCTTCAGCTGTTAATTATACCCTAATTTAGTTTATTAAATACCTACTATATAGCAAAATGGAAAAGCCTGAGGCTACGCTGTGAGGAACACCTAACCAGCACACCCTGGCATTTCTGATGAAAGAAACAGTTCTGTATGTCCTGTTATCCATGGAAATAAACAAATCAACAAGGAGGAAACAAATGGGTTCATATTTGTAAACACTGGCAAAGCAACATTCAGATTTTACGATTCAGGTTTTGTGAAAAACATGATGTTTCTCTTTTCAAATTTTTAAGTATATTTCACAGTATTTTCTGCTGGGTGGATACATCTTCATGTCAGAAAGGTAGCAGGACATTACAGAGATGGGCTGTCTTACCCTGGAATTTCACACAGAGGAATTTTCCATGCCTAGAACCAGCTTAGGACAGCTGGAGCTTTGTCACTGCCACTGCTATTCAGCTGTTCCTGAGAGAGGCCCCCTGCGTCTGAGATCCCAAAGTTTGTGCTCTCTTGAGCAGACAGAAAGGAGCTACAGCCTGTGAAAACTTCCAGGACTTTCTCTTCCTCAAAGCCAGCTCTAGTGAATTGCACAGGACAAACTCCAGACCTGTACTCGTTACAGGAGTTTGTGCACGGAATAGGATATGCCAATATGCTCTGCTGGAATAAAGAAATGCCCAACTTGAACTATAAATCAGCAGATAACAATTGCACGTGTTTATTTCCAAGGAGCAATAAATTATCTTAGAAAGGAAACAGAAAGCATGCAAAAAAAAGTATTTTGACTTGTCACAGACAACAAGACAAATACTATCGTTCATATCCCCCTCAGCCTTTTAGTAACACTCATTTCTAGCAGGACAATTCCTGTCACTGGGGTTTGTCATAAGGGAGCTGTATTTCCCTATTTTCACCTCAAGTGCGCAAGTATCTCAGAAAACTTCCTTCCAAATTCTGTGTCCTTTCTCCCAGATCACCCAGCTGGGGCATGGAAAATCCATGGAATTGTGCTGAGCTTGGCCCCAATTCCAGTCCATGGCCCCCACGCCCTCACAAAGCAGCGTGAGAGCTGCCCTGGCGCGGGGCGAGCCTCCACAGCGTCACCAAAAACTGCGAATAAAACTCCTTATCAACTCCTTATCATGTAGGCTTAAGAAGCAGGGCATGACTTTATTACAGCACCGGGTGCACGGGGGATAACCCCGCCTAATGTGGGTGCAGGGCTCAAGAAGGCACACGCGTTTATTAGACAGAAATACAGTTACTGTGTGGTTACACACGTGCTTACAGAACATTCCACGATCTTCCACGCGGCCCTGATTTTCTGCCCTGGTTCTGAGAGCTGCACATGTTTCTGAACAAACTGGACTGGGCTCGTTACTGAACTCGGAACGTGGCACGGCCGCTACACAAAGCTCCATTAACTGCTACTGCTGCCCGGGCGATTCAGCACAGCGCCAGCTCTGCACCCTCCCTGGGCAGCTGTTCCCCGGACCCGCCACGCTCAAGGGAAAGTTCTTCCTCGTGTTGAGGTGAAACTTCTTGTCTTTTTGTTTATGGCCATTGTCCCTGGGCACCACTGAACAGCTCTTACAGGTAAGAACTGATGACTATGGCTAAGGTAAAGATCGAATCGGTAACCAGCCGCTCGTGACACTTTCTGGGGTAATCGGGGGAGTCGCGACACGTTGAGGACGGCGGCGGCAGCCATGAGGGCAGCACCGGGCGGGCACTCCACGCGAGCCCCCTCAGGGCCGGCCGCCCTCGCGGCCCAGGAGGGTCGGTCCCCTCAGCGCTCCTGGTGCGAGCCGGCCGGTGCCGTCCCGCCGGCTAAGGGGGAGGCGGCGGTTCCCGTCCTCCTGCACCGCGCGAGGTGCCCGGGAGGGCGGCAGATGCGAGCTGAGGGAGCGGTTCAGGGCAGCTCCGCGGCTGCCGCGACAGCGGCCCGGCCCGTGCGGGCTTTCTCGGGCGGCCGCGGGCGAGCCCTGGGGCAGCGGTCGCAGCCAGCTCCGGGCTCGGCCCGTCTTCCCCTGTCCGCTCCTCCGGTTCCCCTGACCAGCCAAGCCTCCTGTGTGCCCCCGGGCAGAGGGGCCGCGGAGGACCATCGCCAGGGCTGGGCGCCTCATTCTGTAGAGTCATGGAATCATCCAGGGTGAAAGAGACCTTTAACATCATCCAGTCCAACCGTCAAGCCAGGACCACAATAATCCCCCCTAAACCACTGAACTGCATCATCCAGCACCACATTCAGACCTCTCTTAAACACCTGCATGGATGGTAATTCCAAAGCCTTGGAGCGTCTCCAAGCTCCTTGGCTTTGCTAAGGCCAAGGAGGGGTTTGGTGTCTGTGGGTGGCGCTGGGGCAGGGGGCTCTGAGGGCAGTGATGTGGGAGCACGGGCAGGAGCAGCAGCAGGGTTTGCTGCCTTATGGTGAGCTGTGAGCTGTACCATCAAAAAAGGTGGTGGCATTACGCCAGTAAGCTCTTGTGAATACCCAGAAGTTTTGCTGTAACAAACTTGGGAAAAACTCACAAGGTGGATGTGGTCGCATTGGCATGAGGACACATTTCTGTGTGGAAGGTGAATAGAAGACTAGTATGGAGGGGTTAGGTGAGATTTTCACTAAGAAATTAAACCCGTATAACTGAAACAGGTATCTTTAAACCTGCATTTCAGAAAGAGGTTGAAATTGCAAGAGTCTCTGATCACTGGCAAATTGGTGAAAGGGTGACAACGGGATGGTGGAAAAGTTGTCAAAGGGGAAAAGCATGCAATCCGCTTAACTCACTTTTCTTTGTCAGAAGCCATGATATTTGCAGCAGAGAATGAGCAAGCACTGGCTGGACCATTTTAGTAAAATCTTCCTGGCTACACAGCAGAAAGGTGACAAATGAAGGAGTGCAAAGAGAGCAAGGCTAGGGAGTTGGCTCAGTATCTCCTTGCTCTGAGGCCAAAAGCCAATCCATTTTAGTAGTCTGAGGAGGCTGGGACCTTCTGTGCAATTTGCAAAAACAGTGTGGGTATAGCATGTGATGGAAAATCTAAAAACTATAGAAGAAATAGGGGAAGTTCTTCAGTTTTATCCGTATTGCTTTTCCTGACACAGTGTGTTCATTGCATCTTACAAGGATGGGGCTGCAAGTGGCACACTTCCAGAAGAGAAAAATTAGTGTATAGAGAAGTGTTTGGAAAACATGATCTGCAAGAAAATACTGAGTACATTGGAAAATGAAAGACTGAGTGAAATATTAATCTTCCATTAGATAAGAGAGCTTCTGTGCAGATGCAGGGAGTAACTTTATGGTCCTGGAAGATAGGATGAGCAGTAACAGGCTTTAATTGCCAGTCACTTGTGAAGTGTGAATTTGTGAAGACTGCAACATGTTGGAATGGCTGTGGAGTTTCAGATGGTGTTGGGACTTTTGACAGATGCTTGCTAGGGATAATACAGGTATCATTTATCATTCTATCAGCGGGGGAATGAGCCAGTGACCTGGTGGGCACCAAGCAGTGCTTAACTTTGTCATCCTAACTTCTCAGTCATTTGGAGTCGAATCATGTGGAAAATAGACTTGAATCTAGGTGGACAGGAGAAACAGACACTTCAGGTGAGAAACAGGTGCCTTTACCTTTGAAAATGAGATGACAGGTGAACAACCTGAGGTTTTTTAGGAGTTATTCTAAGAATATTTTTAACTTGCTGAAGTTAAGTGGAAGGGACCAACACAGCTCTAATTTCTATCAATCACATATTTATGTTTCCTATGAACAGAGGCTTTCTGGCGCAGCTTGTGAGTGTTCTGTGCTGACCTGAGTACGACTGAGAAGTCTGAACAAACAGCTCTCTGCATTTTGCTTAGTGTTCTATCCATTGTCTAAAAATTTCTAAAACTAATGAGGGGACATTCTCACTTTGAATGAGACTCACACTTTTGACACTCGCATTTTTGACAACTTGATGTTTACCTGCTCTAAACTTATTTAAAACAGGATTTATTTCAAAACCACAAAAAATAAAGACTTCAGATATTAGTTACTTCATGCATTTGGTTTTAAAATCCAGTTCTTTCTTATAGGACACAGAAGAATATTTGCAGAAACTTTTGAGAGAAAAAAAAATTCCATGGATCCAAGGAATCAAAAGGAAGCAAAAGAGATCAGTAAAATAAGGAATACTTCAACAGAGAAGGAGATTTTATATGGCTCGCAAACTAGAGATCATTTTTTTCAGCCAAGTATCTTAGGTACAACCTGCAAAAGTAAGGATTGTGTCAAAAGAAAAGTGTTTTCTAAATCAAATGTGCCTTGAGTGGTAAATGAAAAACATAACCAGCGTTCTGAACAACAGTCAGTGGCTGACAAGAATGTTCTTCTGGTGTAAATGTTGCTCAGACTGTTACTTACAGGGTCAAAATCCTGTGCCTGAGGTAATTTGCAACAAAAATTCAGATTCAAACCAACATTTAAGTGCTGGGGGGCAAGGTGGGAGGAAGGCAGATGATGAAGACCAAAATGCCTAAACATTCCACCATATCTTTTTCCTCTGTGGAAAAGAAAAAAAAAAAAGAGGTTTTTATAAAAGTGATTTCTGCAGATGTTCTGGTTTACAGAAATCTTAATTTCCTAGTTAGGGTAAATGTTTAAAAAGTAAAGTGCTTAGCTCTGTACCAAGTAGCTTAGTAGGGGTATTGTTGCTCCAGTATCAACACAAAGTTGGTAGTGACTGTAAGGTATTACCTCACTATAAACACTACAAAATAATTTCTCCTATGAAATGTTTCTTTTGTAAATGTAGGAGGAGAGACATTTCATTTGCTGGTAGGAACAAAGAGTGTTTCTCAATTGAAGATGGTTCTGACATGCCTCTGAGGACAACTTCTCAGCTGATAAGGCTTAAAGAATCCCTATTCCTGGGAAAGGTTTTCTATGATATGTCAAAAAAGCTCCTAAGTAAAACAGAGATGAGAGGCATTGGCCCAGAATAGAGTAGGAAGAACCCTCGGGCATATCTCAGTGTTATTTCTGCAGGAAACACCCCATAGGCTTCTTTTACTTGTTTGTTTCAAGGTAGAGAGCATGTTTTTGTCGCTGGAAAAGTAAAAAAAGAAAAAAGGAAAGGGGGTTAAATAGCTCTCAATTAGTATCTAATGCAGTTTAGAAGTGAGAAAATTAATAGCAGCAATTAGTTAATCAATAGTCTTGTTTCTGTCCTCCTCTTCCCTCTGCAGGCTTTTGTCTGGGGTTTTGGGGTTTGTTTCTCTTAGCACAAAATACTATGTCCCCATTCTATTTCAAAATCAAACTGCTGCAGCAATTTAAGGTGAAACATAAGTAATTTGAGTGATAGAGCTCCTCCCTCCACTGCCCTCCGTTGTAATTATTTATTAAAAGAAATTTGAAAGGTTAATGGTGGCTTTTTCTTTTTTTTTCCCCTCAGGGGACACTGAAAGGAAGCAGGTAATCCCGGTAAGCAGAGGAAATACCCAGTGGAAATGTATTAACGTTACAGATGAAAGCAAGAAAAAGAGTATTTGTACAATGGCAAAAAATAAAGGAAGTCTTTTGGCAAAGGTAACATACAGGGATTGGAATGTTTGAACTGTTTTGTGTTCAGTAGAAAGCTTGGTTTTATTATTTCCTGGTGATGTAACTTGCACTCCAACAGTTCAGCCATGCTGTACTGCTTAGAGCATTTTTATGACTGCTGTATGTCACTGAGACATCTTAATTCCAGCACTTTCTTCCATGAAACTGAACTTCCAGTCTGCTGCTTCCCAATGTATGCTGCCCCTGTGACTGCAGTGGTCAGTCCCTGATGATGCAGAGCAGCTTCTGCGTGGAAAGGTGGGAGGAAGGTGCCGAGGAGGTGTGGACACAGATCTTAGGTAGTGTTTGGTGGTAGTGGGAAGGCTGAGGAGCCAGACTTGGGGGAAAAATCATCAGGCAGTCAGCAGGACTGGGGAGAAATATTTGTGCACACAAACACACGAGAGTGTAGGTGCTACTGAATTCATTTGTTAGATGCCAGAAGTCTTTGGGAGAAAGGAAATTTCTCTTTTAGCGCAGAGGCAGAAAAAAAATACTTCATGTAAAGAATAATGATCAGGAATTTTTATGTTTTTTAAGGGAAGCCTTTTTCTCTAGGAAATACATTACCTGTCGTAAAATCTTTATTTTCCTGACATTCGAATGCACTCTAGTCGTGCTTACACAGACATTTTTTTCCTTGTAGCTAGTGTCAAGAATATATGTCTGATGTGTAAAATCAACAAATAATTTTAATGGGAATAATTTAAAATATTTATATTTAAAATGTTATTATTCATCTTTATATAGCCATTAGAGTTTTTTATTTCTCAGGTTAACAAGCTTCACTTGCTCCTGAGTACTCTGCTTGAATTGCTTGCTCTCAGCAATTTTTGATCATCAGTCCTGTAGAAAGTAAAACCCTTGATTTTGTATGTAGAAAAATCATAAACATTTTTAAAATGTTTAAAGTTATATTTTGCACTGCTAGTGGTAATACAAGCATACTGATTTTACCCCCTTAAATTTTAGAAGGTAGGCATATTGTGACACCTTTATGTAAAGTGACTTGAGTCCAATGAAGAGTGCCAAGGTACAAAATTCTGTGGTTTGTACCTGCCAGAAATGCCATATACACAATAGAAAGAAAAGTACTACTCTTCCTGAAACTTTGGAAGATTTTAAATTTAGCACTTGTTTCATGTAGGCATTTCAGTGAGTTTAGAGTTCTAGATTTGTAACACAGCTTTTCTTTATTCTAGATTAAATTTATGACTGATGAGCAGAGGAATATTTTCAGTAATGACTTCTTTAATCAAGAAGTAGAACGTTTAAAGGGAAGAGTTGAACAAGTAGAATGCACCAGAACCCACGAAGACATGGTTAAAATATCACTAGTAAGTTTCTCTGCATAACTCTGTGAATCTTTTGTGTGTGAATCACATATGACTATTACGGTACCTTAAAGAAAGACCCCAAAAGTATGCAATTTTTTTATTTTGTGTGACAAAGAGAAGTTAATAATAGTTCCATTTTTTATTGCAATTCTTTCACTGTCTGCTCTTCAAACAACAGTAATACATAACTTCCATATTGCAGGTGAACTGTGTTAAGCCCCGCTGTGTTTGTTCTCTGTTGCAGAAGAAGGTATCTGAACTGGAGAAGGACATGAATGCTATCCTGGCGCTCCAGGACGAAGCCACCCCAACAGTAGCTGCTCCTCAGGTGGGATGCAGATGCAGACACCCAAATGGGCATTAATGCCTGCTTGGAAACTAATGGGTGACTGGATGGTCACACTGAAACCTCATGGCTGTTACAGCTCCCTTGCTGTTGCATTAAGAACAGAAAAAATCTATGTAGAGCTCATATTGGTTGATCTTTGGGAATAAGCTTTGAGACTACAACATAGTTCTTTTCAGTCTGATTAACCAAATTCAAAGGAGGGGATGTTGATGACTCCTGCTTTGATGCTGTCCTGTTGGAGACACACTGGGGATTTTCTGCTGAAGGGCCAGACTTCTTTATTACAAAGTTAAAGTTCCTGACAGGATACCTACCTCTTTGAGTTACCTTGCACCATCCCTTTAGCTATTCCCAGCCCATTGCATAGGAGCCATGAACTGCAAGTTGAAAACTTAGGCAGTGAAATTGAAAATATGAAACAATAATTAGAAATGTCAGTAACATAGACTAATACAAGAGCATTTCTCATGGGGGGTATTGGTGCATTAGTACTGAAATGATAAGATTGCAAAACATCTTTTTTTTGTGGGGACATTTGGGTGTTATGGACAACAGGAATTTCTCATGTCTTCAGACTGATTGTATTTTGTTGTGCTGAAATTCTTTTAGCTAATCTTACAGGAGGTGTAGTTCTCTGAATTGTCAGCCTCCTGTTTCATGCTGACCATATATTTCATGTAAAAAATTCTTACAGAAATGTGGTTGTTCGAAAGAAGTCTTTGGAATCTAAGACTTTTTGTTCTTTCACATCTGAAAGTATAAAAGAATTACATGTGACAAACATGCAGTCTTGTCCTTTTGTTAAGGCTTTCATGTGTTGTACAAAAGTAGTTTCATATCTTCTTGGCCTTTTCCCAAAAACCAAAATTACAAACAAGATAAGGTTCAGTAAGATACTTACATGCCTCAAGTTTTAAATTTTAATTTGGGGGCTTTAAAACAAGTTAATCTTTAAGTGTGAAGGTTTTAAGATATGTGATATGTCCTCAAGAAATTAGATTGTGTTCTAAATAGTTTGCTGTGAATCATCAAGTATTGCTTTCACTTGCTTGAACTTGGTGATTTATAATTTTGCATTTTTACAGTAATTTTCAGTTGTTGTAAGAAATCTTGGCAAACAGACTGTGTTCCACTCTCCCAACTGGTACGTAGTCTTGGATGTACTTGAGTGAAGAGAAGCCTTCCACTGAAATTCTGTATTATCAGAGTGAAATGAAAGAAAGAAAACTTGAAGTGATCAATACAGAAGAAAACCACAATTCTAGTGAATGTAAAAAAAAAAATTAACATTTATTTTCCAGCAACTCCCTAAACTTAATGCCTGAGGTATAATTATGTAATAATTTAGGTACCCTTAAGGAGAAGACAGTTCTGTGGAATCACAACTCCATGTCCATTGCTGTATTGGGTTTACCTGCTAAGGTTTTGGTAGCAGGGGGCTGCAGGGGTGGCTTCTGTGAGAAGAGAGCAGGGCTTGGATCAGTTGCATCGTGTTGGATGGAGCCATTTCAAGCCCACTCCAAAATGGACCTTCCACTGTTCAAAGATGAACCTCTTTTTAAATTGTGAGTTCTGCAGGATGTTCAAGACTTGATGGAAAGTTAATCTTTTTTAAGACATTTCCAAGAGAAAGGAGCAAGTTGGGCTTTGGAGAAGGCCTCTCCTTCGCCACCAGGAGGCTCCATTGTAACAGGATTGGAACAGCAAAACATTTTTCTGTAGAAGCAAGGAAGGATCGCCAGGAGACACCATGGTCAGAAATAAACACACAGAAACCCCTCACCCCAAAACCTGTTCCAGCCGTCCTTCCCCTTCTATCTTCTTTTTCCTCTACTTTGTCCTTTTCCTTCCTTTCCCTCCCTCCCCCTCCAAATCTATCAGGCCTAAAAATGTGTAAAAACATTATTTCACAAAAGGTTTAAACTTTTACCCTAAGAGCTTTTTGGCTTTTAACTTCCAAAGCAGATTTAAGACTTCAATACTGATACTTTAAACAGAAGATTTTTATGCTAAAAAGAAAAATGTCTAGAGTAACATTTAAAAGCCTCTCAATATGGCACATTTTTTACTTCTTGCTGATAATATACTAAGAAAATGGAGTCAATGAATCAGTGCATACATTATATTCTTACCCTTTCCTTTGTAACAATAGGTGCCTACTTGGTTTAAATGAGGTATTCTGAACTTTAGCACTTATGACAGCAACACAAGCTTTGTTAGAAATAGTTTCACTTTTGCAGGTTTTTGAAGAGAAATGGAACAAAAGCTTTCTTCTTCAAGCAGCAGCAGTAAAACGGACCAAAGCCTGCACCATATGATAGAGTTTGGGTATCACTGGCATTTTTTCATACTTGCTGACATTTATTACAGCAGTTTAATTTCATTAAGGCACCTGCAGTTCTGCTCATCTGTGCAATGTACAGCTGTTTTAAAACTAAGAATACATGCAAGAGTTTGAGACATTTTGGCTAAATTTTTTGGGAAGGATTAAAAAGAACCACATACACGCTTTCCTTTAGAAATTCAGTTAGTGCAGTAATGATCTAAGGTAAACAAATACCCTTTAAATGCAATGGGAACCTCTTCAGCACTCCTGATAGCACAAGGTGATTCTAAGTTGTTACTACCAGTTTGTCAGGATTGTTTTCTACCTTGGGAAAACCCTACTGGACAGATAGAAACCAAGGGTCAGCAACATGCTGACTATTAATCCATGAATGTCGGGTAGTCTGGGCCAGTGCTGTTGGTCTGGAAACTGTACAGACAGCAGCAGTTCAGCTTATAGATTTAAATGAAGATTTATAGATTTAAAGGAAGTTAATATGAATATGAAGTAGTATGAGTGGCTTATTTTTGTTGTTGCACTAACAACTGGTTTTGTCTCGGTGCCTAGACTTTCAAGCAATAGCCAGTCTGCCTCCAGGTATCTACATCTTGCAAAGGATCCTTCTTTGTCCAGTGCTTCCTGAAGGATTTGAAGACCCTCCTCAGAATCTTGAAGCTAAAAGAGGCTCATGAGCAAAATCCAGAGGAGATTGGACTGTCATGGACCCATACAGAAACTGATCCCAAATGTGCTTCCCTATGCAGTTACCACCTGTGTCTGTTCCATTAAAACCTTAGGAGTAATTCTGCTTCACTCTGGAATAGGCAAATAAGGGCTTTGCCACTTCAGTGCCTTGCTGTTTATCACAGGTTATCACCCCAAAAAGAGTTACTTTGTCATTCAATGAAAAGATCTATTTGGTTGTTACAGACCATTTGGTGATACACAATCTGTAACTGCTTTAAAAACTCTTTAGGAGGCTTAGAGTACCTTACCAAGTGGTCTGCTACTGCGAGTAAGTACTGGACTGTTGTCTAGTCAACTCATATCAAAGCATTTTTTGTACTGCAGACAGTATTAATTTCATGTTTCTTACTTGTTACAGTCTGTTAGGTTATTCCATTCTGTAAGCTTGATTCTACAGCCTTGAAGATGAAGTCTTCTTTTTAAAACTACTTCCATATTTCATTTTCTTTCATCCTATTACTTCAGAGAGGATTATTGCACATATGAAAGAAATGAAAAATATAATAAAATTTTCAGCTTCATTATTTTATTTCAATGATTTTAGGATTCTTAGCTGTCTTTAGTGTTTGGAAAGGTAGTGGCTCATCTTATTCCTGTCCTTAGAAGTTACAGGAAGAATTCTTTTCTTTGGTCTGTTTAGCTAAATGGCACGAACTTCCATGATGCTCAAGATAGGAACAGAACAGGTCAAGCAGTCCCTCCATCATTTTGAATATATTAAGAACCACATAAAATTAATTGTTGATGTAGCTGGGGTAAAAAACAAGTTAATGTCTAAGAGGCACAGATCCTATCACCTACAATACTTTTTTTAAGATACAGCATAGCAAAGTAATGCCCAACTCGTCCTGAACAGAATACATAAATAAAAACAAGCTTTTTTTTTTTTAAAGTATCTTGACATAAATATTACGGATTGTTTTTCCAAGATTGTTTCCTGTACTGCAGATGCTTACTTGCTGGGTGAAAAACATAAAGGTAGATCCACAGCTGCTAGTGAATATTTTAATAGTTGGGACTTCCCCTTTTATTCGTTATGATTAGAAAGGAGAAGTTTTATGGGGTTTGGGGAATGATTTCTGTGGAACTGGGGGAGTGTTGTGAATGGATCTGTACAAACCCATGTGTGCTATTAGCACCTCAGTGCAAATCCAAAGCTTGGACCAGGCCAGATACAGAAATCACTTGCCTGTTTCTCATGTTATTTGCTGATATGGTCAAGGCACCTAACCTCATCTTAAAATATATGATTGTTTCTGCAAATGAGGGAAAATAACAAAACCCTTGTTAAGTAACAACTCCTCACAGCATCAGTGGATCTTGCATTACTCAAGACCTTCTTCTGACACCATACATTTAAAAATTCAATACACTAATATTTTCTCTGGTTACCTTGAAAGGTCTTCAACAAAGGACAAAAATAATCAGCTTGTGATTCTAGTACAGGCAGGAAGAATTTAATTTTACCTGTTCACACAAATACTCAACTATTTCTCATCCAACATTGTGTAAATATATCCCAAGCTTAAAGACAAGGTCAGATTGCTAAATGTATTGAGTTTGCTATTACAGTACAAGAATTTGTTTTAACTTTATTTTCATGTACATTCTCAGAATATATAGAGCATAGAAAATGGTATAGTTTAAAGGCATATAAGGTAGAAAAAAAACCCTAAAATATGTTTGTCCTGCTCAAACTCTAGTTCAGACTGGTTTGGTATTTGTTCACCTGTTATGCAGAACATTCCCCTCTGTTCTGCGTGGCATCATGCATGTGCTGCTGTTTGTACACAAGTGGAGGTGTTGTGCATCAAAGTGCTCGTTGTGTGTGTGCTTTTCACTTTATTAAAGGGACAGAGTTTTACTGTGGAATTAAACTATGTGTTCATGTGTATCTACATCTTTATTTTAAATATTTGCTCTATAAATGGCCTGAGCATTATCAAGGCAAGAAACTGAAGCATCTCTGCAAGTCAGTGGCATAAAAGCTTAACTTAGAATTTTTCAGGAGTGTCCTCAAGATATGAGAGCTTTAATCCATATTTGCTTAAGAATTTCCCTTACTGTTTCATGGTTTAAAAAATGTAGCACAATGCCTAGCTAACAGTCTATCTACTTGCATCCTTAAAACTGCATCTATTTATTTAAGACAAATTCTGCTTCCTAGTAAAAACTCAGGTTTTGAACCTGAAATGAATTCAGCAAACTGTAGAAACACTTTTTTAAAAAGTAGGGTAATAATTCTTGAAATTCAGAGCACCCCCACTAAGAGGAAAAAAACCTGACAAAATACTAGCATCATGCTAGACTGGGGAGAATGCCTTTTTTTCAAACTGATTTGGGTTTTTTACTATTATTATTACTTCTACTGTGATGTCCTGCTTGCTCATCCTAATTTTTTAACAGTCTTACTGGGCTTTCTTTGCTCCCCAAAGCCAAGCAGCACATGCCAAAGCATTTCAGGATGTTGAAGGAATGAAGATGGAACTATGTGACCTTTCACTCATGTTGGAGACAGTTCCTGAAAAGCTATGCACCTAAACTTCTACTTCATGATAAATCAAGGATAAATCTGAAGAAATCAGATAAAATTTTATTATCTGACTACATTAGACATCAACTGATGTAATATTAACTTCAGTAGAGCTACACTGCCTTATGATACTGAACTTGTTCTACTTTAAGTGTAGTACCTCATTTAAAATCTAGTTGCTTTTTTACTGCCTGTGTATTGGGCCAGCTCTAATGAATATACTGAAATAAATAAATAAATGGTTAGAGCTTTTCAAAAGTCAAACCTGTACTCAAGCATCAAAGCTGTGACTAACCAGAACAGGCCACTTCATTCAGTCTCCACACTGATCTCCGAACTCCAAAAGCACCATCAGCCAAAGCCAGTATTATACTGCTGAGCAGTTAAGCCTGGTATTACAGCAAAGATTTAGCTCACAAAACTACTGAAAAATAAAAACCACCAAGTCATTTTATCCTGAAAACCTATCCTGGAATTCATAAGCATAGTAATTGCATTCTGATTTGTTTAGTAGCAGTGTTTAGTTCCAGTAAAGTCCACAAAGGAATTTGAAATGAATTTTTTAAAGGCCAATTTCCTAATGGGCAGACTCAGGGAATGCTTTTATACAGGACACATTAACCATGAAATCACTATGTGATAAGAGCCCAGTGCAATAAACATGTAGAGTTTGGCTGGAAAAACCTAAATTTGGAATTGCTTGATCACTAGTCTGCTTAGAAATCTGCAGATGTAGGCACAGGAATACTTTTTTGTTTCCCTTTTCTCCCTCCCAGGAAGGCTGCCCAAGGCTAAGCTGAAGGGATTCAGGACTGGAGTGGGGAGTTCCTCACTGCCCCAGCTGTGCTGGCCCCAGGCTGAACAGGGAATTGGCTGATAAGTGCTCCCACCAAAGGCTCTGTGTGCTTAAATTAAATGTGAAAAAAAATCAAGAGAAACATTTGCTGGAGTACAAAAAGGACTTGTTTACTTTTGCAAAGCAAGTGGTTTTAATAAAAACTTGATGACACTTGCTGCACATTATAAAGAGCAGAACACTGGTCCTGTGCCAGGACACACGCTCTGAGTGCAGCTTTGGGCTTTATAATTGTTTGCTTTTTCATTGTGATCTGGGCCTTGTTTTTTCACACACCCTTATATTTAACATATTTCAAAGGGATAGATCTGGTCCAGGAATATAGTTAGTATATTGCTTACAAATTAATTTGCACGGGCTTTATTTGTAATCTACTAGAGGCCAGGAACAAACTGTTAATGTCTAGTAAAGGAAAACCATTTATGATGATGAAATATGTAAAAGAAATTACTTGGCTCTATCTTGCTCCGACCCCTGACCTGGAGGTGCCAGGCATTTCATTTCACCTGCCTTTTTTTTTTTTTTTTAATTGTTTCATATCAAGAACACAGTACATTTTTAGAGAAACAATACCTTTACTACAAAACCATGTAAATGATTATATACAAAATGGTTACTGGAATTTGGTTTTGTACTGCAGTGACAGAAATAACTAGGTGCTGACATTTATTTACGCTTCCTTAATACTAAGTACATCACTCCACTGATCAGGGTAAAGGCAAACGCAATCCAGGCTAAGACGAAGGAATAGCCATATTGGCCTTTGGAAACTTCCATTCTATATCCACGGCTCTGGTGCAGTTCTTCATGCCTGTCTGTGTAAATGGAAGCTGCAATCATAACACACAGACCTGCAGGAGGAAGAAAGTAATAAAGGTTAGCACTGTAAAATACTGTCAGTACACACAACTATTCACTGTCTCTCTTCTGTCAGCTGCTTCCGCCAATGTCCTTTCCTTGCAGACATTCGTTTTCCGTCTTCAAAGTAACCTGGAAGCATTTCAAGACATATTTTCAGTTTCTTTGGCATGCTTTAAATTTGAAGTGCTGTTGTGTATCTATGTCATTTGCAGTGAACAAACATCTGAACATCTGGGTAGTTTTAAAGTCCGACAAAAAACAAAGTGAGTACTTGCCTGTAACAATTACAGAGTTATTTAATGTGTTCAAGAAGTTCAGAATCTCAAATTCTTTCCCTTCAAAGTTTAAATTACTTTATTCTGAGCAGTGGTGACATCCATGTTTTAACTGCCTAAATATTACAGAATGGAACAGTTCACTATTTAAACAAATATGAAGGATAAGCTATGGCCTCAAGAGCACTACAGAGCTCTCATGCAGCTCATTCTTTTTGAAACCTTTTCCCCCTTTCCTACTTTCATGAAAACATCATTAAAATCAAAAGCGTTGACAAATCACTCACATGACAGGAGCTGGATGACAGAGGTTAACACAAATCTTTCTCCTTGCTTTAGACGGAAGAGCTGAAGAATGAAAACCAGAAATGCCACACAACAGAGAATCGTAGACAGGATCATGGCAGCCTGAACAGCCTGGATTGACTGATACTCTGCGAAAACAAAGCAGCTTTGATTAAAAATAGTTTCTCTCTCTGCCTACTCCTGCAAGGAGTAAAGGGGCAGAGCTGTGTTCTGTAAGCAGGAGTTCAGCAGATGCAGCAAAGCAATTGTGTGCTTTGCAGAGGCTGGTCCTCCACTGCTTCCTTGGTATTAATACAGCCAGTGGCTTAAACACTTCTAAAAGCTTCTCATCAAACTGAATGAGAACACTGAAGAGACTGCTTCACCACACCACATCCTTGGCTGCCATCGATGACCTAGAAGCACAGGGAAACCGCCAGCTACCCCAAACAGCTTCCAAATGTAGACCCCAGTTTCCCACTAGACTTGGAGACAGCTCTGTCCAGGAAGATGTAACCAGACAGGATATCCACCCTTGGCACAAAAGGTTCCTCTCATTCAAGTTTTTCATCCTGTCAATGACTTCCCTGTAACTGGGAGCTGAAGTGCCCAATACATTTTTAACCATGTGCAGCTGCTCTGTGTAACTTTGCAGTCCCGCTGTAGCTGAGCTGGGCCACACAGCTGAGCTCCCATGGGCTCTCTCCTCCAGCACAGCCATGCTGCAGGCAGGAGCCCTGGGAGCAGCAGAAACACCTCAGCCACCCCTCATCTCCCCAGGGTGGGTACACAACTGCCATGGACACACAGTAATACAGAGAACAAATGCAAGCCCTTAAATCTGTGTTAGCTGAGATACCCTGTGTGGAGTGGATCAGCTCACTGCACATTACAGTCCCCCAACCAACCTGATGCTTGGAAAACCAAATCACTTCATGGGTACAAAGTTCTTCAAATTATTTACCTCTTTAATGTACACACACATTGAAAGCCGAGAAATAAACAGAACATCTGAGAATACTTCCAATTTTGGTAAAGCAGGATATTACACTAGGCTGTATATTAATACCTCTTTGTAAAAATTCCAGCTCATGTTTTTTTCTACTTTTTCCCTCGTCCTTGTACACAGTCAGTATTCTTAGGTTCTTTAGTTCAATTCTGAGGCAAATTCTCTCACCTCAGATGACTTCACTGTTTTTACCTATCTAATTTTTTAAGAACTTGTTAGCAGTCATTGTTAGTTGTTTGCGTTTACTCTCTTGCACTGGGTCTCTTAAGTGCACATGACAGTTCCTTCTGTGTTCCTCTCACAGAAACTGTTACAACAGTTGGCTTTCCAAAATGAAAAACCAGCATTAAAGTTTTTAGAAGACCTGCCTAGTTAGAACATACAGATTTTCAAAGAATTATATAAAATTTGCCCCTGCAAATTTCATAGCAATTTCACCAGATCTGCTGAAGGAACACAGACATGGGCATGGACAGACACTCACCATTGAACTCATCAGTGATAGCCATACAGGTGCTCGTATTCGTGGCACACATTCTCCAGACATCTGTAGAAAAGTTATCTCCCACCCACCAGGCCTGCAAAATAAAAGTAAAGGACTCTTACAGGGAGAAAAGCCAAACAAAACCCACAAAACTCCTTCGTTGTCCAAGTGTCTACTGATGAGATAAATCAGCTGGAACAATTTCCTGTTCATTTTTGGATACTTAACCACTCAAATGAAATGCAAGATCTCATGGCATTTTGGAATAAAGGTTATATAATTACCCACAAGTCATTTTCATTTTAGACCTCTGTGAAGTAGGTAAGGGAATCTTAAACATCCCAAAGCACAAGGGATTTCCACTGTTTGGGCAGAAACTTTGGATAGTGAGTGATTGCTCACCCCTTGAGACACCTAGCCAAAGTGTGCTTTGTTCACCCAGACCCTGTTCAGGATGCACACCTCTCTGAAGGTACAGCATTTGCTGATGTGCAGGAAATAGCATCACCTGTGAAACAGAAGTCCTTTACAGATGTCCCGCTTCCTGCCACCAAAGTGATTAATCTCAGTGCAGTGCAGCTGTGCTGAGGTACACTATGGCATCTGTCTTGTAATGGCTGGTGACAAATTAAGATCCTCCTGTGGTATTTCTATTTTGAGGTTTTAACATTCAAGGCAAGATGGTACTGCAGTGTCTGAACAGATTTTTACAGTAGCCTGGAAAATGACAAGCACTCCACAAGTGGCATTTCCTCAGGAAACCCATTCCCATTCCAATAACTACCCAGGCCTTTGTTTTGACTAGAGCTGCACAAAATATGACTTTTAAGTATGATTCCTGGTAGAATCTGCTGCTTAAATAGACATTCCAGAGGCCTCAGAGCTTACTGCGCAGCTTTGCAAACAATACTGCAGTAAAAACTATAAAATATATTATGGTAGTAGGCATATGGATAAAAGGAACACTGTGTTTTAAGAAAAATAATTACTTTCTCAAGATGCCATTCATTTGGATTTTACAGTCCAAGTTCAATATATTATTTTTCATCTCTGAACTCTATATAATATATAGATACATAATACAAAATCTAATAGAAGATGGTTGCATGGTTAAAATTTTTAGTTGTTCAAAAGCAGCTAATGACACAAAGCAGAGTGCATAGGGTTTTACTTCTGTAATAATTTGGTTTGTGTGTAGCAGATTTGAACTAAAATATTCTATTCTTGAACTAAAATATTTGAACATGAAATATTCTAAAACTTTGTGCTGAAACTGCTTCAACTTAATGGACACAGATACATTCATGATGTCTCTCATGATTTAACTGGGCATCTGGGACAAACACTTGTGAGGCAAAGCACACCTTGACTGAAATTATCCCCACACATTAATCACCAGCTGTTTGACTTCATGTACTTGACACAAAAGGACAGTGGATTTTTCCCCCCTCTCTCCCTCATATCCAGCTGAACCATGTCCCAGGGCTCCACCCTGTAAATATCCTCCCTGGCCAAGTCTCTCCCAGAGGAGAGGATCTGCTGCATGCCTTGAGTTTACAACATGATGCCATAGAAATGTATGGCACGTGCATGGGCAGCCTTATCCACCAGCAACATGCATATCCAAGGCATTTTTGTTACAGAAAGGTCTAAGGACACCAGTGTGCCTAACAAACTTGGGCCCTCTCAGTAAGCAAGCTGAAGACTACAGAAGAAAAACTCAATTTTTATGAAATAAAGAAATCCCTGTGTGTTTGAGAGAAAAGAAGAAGAAATGGCACTTACATTGTCAATAGTTGAGATGAACAGCAGCGCTGCTGAGGTTATGTGAAACACAATAATGAAGGCCAGGAGAATCAACATCCTTGCTCTGGGGAGGCTTTAGGCTGAGATAAATCTGTTGAGCATAAGAAAGTATATGAACAATCTTTAAAAGCTGTCAGTGGATCAACCTGCAGTTATGATGCCATTAGAGACAGGAACATCAGATGCAGTTTGAGTCCACAGGACATGTTCCATCTCCAGAGATAAGTTGGCATCACAGGTGTTAAAATGAATCACAACTTGAAATGAAGCCAAGAGGTGCATTTTGCAACCTTCCAGCGTGATGGCTGCAGTGAATAAACACATTAAAGAAGTTTCATTCTGTGTGCTTCTCCAGCAAGGATGGAAAACTCCTTCATGCTGGCTTTCAGAGAAGTGCTTTTCAAATTACAGTCTCATGTGCAGTGATGCTACAATTTCCACTGACTGTAGTAAGGTCTTGTTTCAACCATCCTTCCAAAGAAGGAAGAACCAGATTTTGCTTGTAGAACAAAATTAAGTGCATCAAGAACTACCTCCTACATTTAGTAACACCTGTGCTGTACCTTAAGTCTCACATGCTTTGTTCATACAGTTATAAGTTTTATCCACTGAATAATGAGTAAGCACTACCATTTTCTTCAATATATTGCTCCCACTGGAAGGGCTGAACAAACTTGTTGGTCACATAATAATCCAGTTAGTTATTTTATGTTCAGTCACTTAATACTCTCTGCAGGCTACCTATTACCTTCATACCTTATTTAACCCACTTATTACAATGTCACATCTCACGTGAAAAAATATATGTTCTTATGTACAAGAGAATCAGAAACTGTATTTAACTGGAATCCCCAGGGAATCTGTGGGCACATAACAAATAGGTTAGGGAAAACCACTGCTGCTAATACACAGAAAAATGCAATTGCTTGATATATCTATTCCTTCTTGGACAGAAATTCTTGCCAATTAATATGTGCTATAAGGAATCTGCAGTCTTGCAGATCTTTGCAGTTAAGGTGCACCATTCTGTACATCATCTGCATGTTATCACTCATCAGTACATTAATGCATATTCCTCCCTTTCCTTTGCTTTGGACACATTCTGTGATGTCAAATGATGCCACTCAACACAGTAAATATCCAGAAGAAAGGGCTGCTATGAATTTTTTTTTTAAGACTTCCATGATTTTTTTCATGTCTAACCCCCTCTATCCTACTGCCATTTACTGGAATCATGAACCACATGAATAATTTAACCAAATAAAAGGACTACTCTGACAGCATTTTTAAAGCAGCTCCACTGGCCCTCTCATCAGGGCAAATAATAACTACTCTGCAAAACTTCAACAAAAAGATAACTGACAGCATAATAACTCAGTGAATAGAAACCAGGAGTTCCAGACTAATCCTCTCCATCTCCACTGCAGTAGAGAGTTATAACAAGCTCAAAGACAAACAGCATTAAAGTGCTTTTGTGAAAAATAAGTGGATAGCCTTATATCCGTATCTAATTGGAATGACTGAATGGGAAAGCCAAGTCAAACCCTAAAATAGGAAAAGCAGCTACTCAAGTGTGTATTCCTTCCCATTTCCTCTCTGCAAAACTTTGCCTTCTCAGCCACAACAAAGAACAGAAATTGGCAATTTCCTCCAATGACATGATTCTACTGTATGACTCAAGGTCCTCTGAATCCAGTTCTGCTTCTGGAGATGTCATTCATGGCTCTCTATCGAGCCTTCCTTGAATGAAAGGAAGGAAAAAGGAAAAAAGGTATCTTGTGGGTTTGTATAGTGCCCCATCAAAGTGTTTTCATTGTGATAGGTACCAGGTTTTGCATAGCACCCTCTTGTCTTGTGGCAGGCTTTTTCATTTCTTGCACAGATGGTATCTAAGCATTCCATGAGGCAACAATCATCTGCCATATAAGGAGAGAGAACCAAACTGTACTCAGTATTATTTTAAGAATAACAATACAATTTCATCTTATTACATGAAGTATCATAGAGTGAGACGAAAAAATGCAACCTAATTAAAACAAATCTTGCAAAAGCAAGACTTGCCAGCACAGAAGAATCCACTTTACCTTCAGTCAAGTGAATGTTTTAGTTTTATTGTTTTCAGCCATAAAGAGAAGTATTTCAGACAGGATAGATACAAGTGTATGGCTGGTGAGGAGAAGACATTTTTTGTTTTACCCAAATAAAGCCAAGATTAAATGAAAGAGATTTTTGTTTTGTCTTTGCAAAAAAAAAAAAAAGAAAAGGACAAGAAGAAAGGTCTGATGTTTCTGTTACAAAGACCCCTCCTAACAACCATCTTCAGATACCTCCTCCTGGCTTGCTGGCAACTGCTCCCTTCACGAGCTGCTACAACTTCTGTGCACACAGTGCTACAACAATGACACTTGGATACAGGAATGAAATACACTGGGGGAAAGGAAGGAGACAGACCATTACCAAGTAATTAATACCAGGAAAAGACAACAAGAACTGGTTATCCAATCTGTCATGCCTGAGCAGGATCCCAGAAGTGCACAGACCTCAATCACTCCTACAAACTTTCCCTTCCCATGGAGACCAAGGAGCTTCTGTGGTTCATCCCACCCTGCACAAGGAATAATGAAGGGAGGAGGGTTTTCCAGAGAAACTCCCTGTGATTTGTGGGCAGGAAGCAAAGAGCAGCTCCCCTCTTCCAAGATGCAGAGAGAACTACTAGTCCTCGTCCACTTTACACAGTGCTGGAATTCAAAAGCTTACTGTGGAGACTCAAGATTCTTCCACTCCCTCAGCAAGAAGCTCTTCCTTCCCTGATCCTCTGAGGACAGCCTGCCTGGGAACCTCTGCTTGCAGCAAGCAGCTCCTTTCCTCTCCCTATGAGCAAGGGAAGGACACAGTCACAGAGCACTGTTTGCATTAATGTTCAAAAGCCTTACTCTACTTATAGAGTAGAGTATACTTATTAATAGAAATGTATTACTAATCAAACACTTTGGTAACACACACACTGGCTGTACTCCTTTTCTTATTTACCATGAACTGTTTCCTGGGCAGAGTGATTTCTCACTTTCTCTCATTTGCAGTTGAAACACACTATGCTCTCAGGTCAAGGTGTTTATGATTTTTAAGTACACTGCCTTCAGGCATGGATGAAGACTGGGATGATGCAACAGATACTGTTCATCATTCCCCAAAGTGGCTTGAATTCTTTTAATAGTTTTTACACACACACATATATGAGAAAAGCTTTTAGGACACAGTACAGTTACAATGATGGAGCCACTCTTCTCAGAAGTACATGATGAAAAGACTACAGGCAACAGTTACAAGTTGCAACAAAGAATACTCCAATTGTGAAAAAAGTATTAATTATATTCAATGAGCATGATTAAGTACTGGAACAGGGCCCATGAGGCTGTGGGATCTCCATTCTTGGACATCTTCCTGACTTGACTGAAGCAGAGCCCAGAACGTCCTGATCTAACCCCCTGCTTGGAGCCAGAGTCTGCACTAGAGACCTCCAGAGGCCCCTTCCAGCTCAGCTCTCCTGTCGATCTGTAGCTATTTCAGGAACCTCCCTGTACTAATCTCCAGCAAAGCTCTGACAAAAGAGAACATAGTATTTGAGTTAGCTCATCACATGTGCCATTAAAAACAGATTCAGGGGTTATAGTAAGCATGACATTGGATGTCATTAATTCCTTCAATTGCAAGCCTCAGCATTTAATACCATTTCACAAGGTATGGTGTAAGGCAGAAGTGTACAGGTACTGCTGAGCTACAAGTGCAGACTGCCACTGGATCCAGAAAGAGTAAGTTATAGGAATCCCACTGAACACATCCAGATTTGCTGTGGTAATAAGGTTTCCCACAGATGCTGTTAAGTTGCAGGATATTTACACAAAATGCATTGAAAACAGAAGGCCAGTTATAGTAACAACACATATTTTTTTCAATTAATGCAGAAGAATTGTTTGTGGGTAATGCTCCAGCGCTGCTCCACGTTACACCAGGAGGACAAATGCAGCAGTCACACTTCTCTCGAATCTTTTCAGTAATGCAGACTTTTGGAAGCAGTAGTTTACACTTGCCATGGCAGAGTCTGATGAGCTTTAGAAGAAGTGGCTAAGAAAGGCCTCTGCTCTAATCTCCTGGACATGCAGAGACAAGTACCTTTATACAGGATAAGACACTACAACCATCACAGATCTGCACAGTAAAATAAGGTAGCTAGGCCAGGGTTTCCAACATTTCTGTACTGCAGCAAGCAAACACACTTCAAAACTGGATTGTCTCCCCATGTCAAATCACACACACAAACACATCCCCTGCAGAAAAGCCTCAGTTTATCTTTAGGATAAAATTAATCTTTAATGTCCATCAGTACAAAGAAACATGACTATTTAAGTCATGCTGCTTAGTACAGCAAGCAAGCAAAAATGAAAATAGTCTTCAACAGTTCTTAACAGAAGTTTTATCACCACTTTCCGACCCAGATGTCATCTCCACAACATGTGCTTTCCTTTCCTCCAATGCAGTTCAGCTCTGCTGCCAGGCTGTTTCTCATGTTTGTGCACACTTGATTTTTGCAACCAGTGAAATGCACACATAGTGCAGTATGTTTATCCTGAGCTCATTTGCATTGGAAAGGCTGGAGCTTACAACACTGGCTGCTGCCCTCACTCTCTGAGATCAAGTCATGGTTTTTTAATCATCTTCATCTGAGCCCATGTATGAGAAAACTTCCCCCCAGACAATCCTGGTTCATACTCTTAGAAACACGGTGACATCAGTGCAAAACAGCTCCTGCTCTGCACAGACCGAGGCTGGGGGTGTGCAGACTGCTCAACACCCACGTTTAGTGTGCTGAAAAGACACACCCAAAACAAGGGGTAGAGGATCCTGCTAAACAAGTTACCGTACCTGCAGCTCTCTGCACGGAGATGTTTCACTGCAACTAGAACCGCAGGTCTTTGGGCCATCAGTAAGCATTCAGTTCAGCTGAACTTTCTTGAGGTCACTGGTGTGAAACTGAATCAAAGCAAACCTTCTTAATTATCAATTCTTCTGCCCCTCAGTGCTATAACTAAGTCTGAATATGTGAATTTAGAAGGAAAAGTCTGTATACCTGTAGCATCTGTCATCTTGTGATGCATCCTAAGTTGTTTGGATTTACATGTTTTGCTCAGAGTTCTTGTGCCACATCTCATGGTGTCTCATGAGGGAGAACTCAGAAGTTGGCTCCCATTTTGCCTGTACCATTGTCTCTAAACTTGCATAAAATTCCCTGGTTTAAAAAGAACAGAGTGATACTGTTAACTTTCTTCTATTTTTTTTTTTCTTTTATCAAGTATGATAGGTTCTGTTTTTCTTGTGTGATTCTCAGAACTGGAACCAAAAGTGAAGTCTGAAGGCAGCAGACTTTCTCCCAAGCCAGCAAGAGCTTTGAGGATTTCAACAATCCTCTAATGCCTAAATATCAAACAACATAAAGGACGAGAAAATCAGGATATGTAATACCAAGAGAATAATTACACCAGTTGAAACAACTTACTCCAGCTTCTTTATTTCTTCTGTCTGAGTTAATTTAACAGTTGGGAACACCAACACACTTCATGTTCAAGCGTACATTCAAATTGTGACCTGTTTTCATGCCCAGGTGTTACCCAGCTACCAGTCAATACACAAACTGAAGGTCCTCCTTCACCCAGTCTCTGCAGCTGGTTAGAGACCTCCAAGAAGCGCTGGATGGCTCTGACTGCACCTCTCCAATACTGAATGGGGACCCAGGAGGGAAATGCAAAGTACAAGTTAACAGTCTACACAGCAGATGGCTCCCACCCAATTTCTTCCTGGTATGAAGCTAAGCATGAAGAATGATGTGTGTTCTACATGAAGTAAAATTTCAGGTCCCTGCTTGATGCTGGCTTTGGAATCAGGAGGGCTAAGTGTCCTGTGAGCCCCTCGATGGCACATCTTCTATCAGCTCTTTTTGCTTGCTTAACTGAGAACACACTCAAGCCCACAGCTCTTTGTGCTACCTATTTTATGTGGAAGGAAGAGAGATTGTCACTTACACTTCCACCTGCTTTTCAAAGTCCTTCCTCACAAAGCAAGGAAATCAGAAGGAAATGAATCAATGCTCCTCCACTCAACCATTGTATGAAGGCAAAAAAAAAATCAATACAGCAAAAGATTAATCCACGCTTTTTCCTAGAGCTCTACTTGAATTAGAATATTTATGGGTTTTTTTAACACAATGGCAGAAAATGAAAGTAGGGTCATCCTATCAGATCTAGATTTATTGGTGCCCTTGCAGCAGGCTATGTTAAGACCCAGCAACCTCCAGCACAATTACAGCAGTCAGCTTGTTGTGTTTTGATAGTGAAATACAGGGGCTTGGAGACAAACTTGCAAGACATGGTATGACCTAGTTTTTATCTACTTTCTTCCAGAAAATCATGCCTTGCAACCAAAGCCCTGAGGTCTGCTCTTTGCACCACAACTAATACAAATGTGCACCTATACCTCAATAAACCCTTCTGGTTTTACAGTGTTTGGATGTCTGTCCATCCTGCTGGTACTGGTGGGACTGCCTTAGCAACAGCAAACTTGGAGTGAACAAGCTCATGTTCTTGGCCTCCCTATCACCTGTGGGTGAGGGGATGCTCAAGCACCCTTTCAGCTCTTTCTCAAGCAATTTCATAAACAATAAATCTGGTCCCCTCTTCAGAAATTCCAGCTAGTTACCAAAAGTGAAAGACACTGATTACAGGTGGGCCTGGCAGATCTTCTCCAGACTTCATCCCTTCTCACCCTGTCCTCCTCATTAGATCAATGCGACCAAGCCAGAACTCCAAAGTCGAGGAAATTCTAGCCCTGCTGTTCCATATGTTTCCAAACAAAACCAAGAAACAAATTGCAGCAAAAATGCAACATGCTAGCTTTGAGTATGGAGACCCAAAGAAACTGATAGTTCTAATTTCTTAGGAATGCTTTTAATAACGTTTTGACCTAGGGATGCCAGCATTGCTGCCACTTCAGTAACTCTGACAGTCATTTATTTGCAAACAAGTTTGGGCTGGGTTTAGACTTGCCCTACCACTCCTTTCACTATGGCCCTGCTGTGTGCACTACAGAGGAAACTCACTCTGCCATGAAGCCTTTGTGGGCAGACTCAGCAGAAGGAAACCAGCAGGACCTATGGGAAAACAGGGACACAATGCCCTGTTGTGGGGTGGGGAAGTATCACTTACAGGGAAAATGAGCCTTGTGACATCTTACCTGAAAATCCTAAAATATAGCCTGAAGCTTAAAAACTTCAAGATAGATGTATTCAAATGCCCCAACAAAACCTGGGAGACAGATTACCAGCTACTATATGCTGAGAAGACAATTTAGCAGGTACAGAAGTCAGCTGCCTACACAGACAGACATATTTAAATGAAGGTCTTTAGGACTTCATCTTCTCAAAACTGCTTTTTAGAGGGTTTTGTGTGGTCTGCAGAAAGAGAATGTTTTTCCTCCTCCAGCAGCACAAACCACACCTTCCTCAAAAGTAAATCTTTTACACATTCTCCTGTTTCCTTAAAGCACTTTTTCTTGTAACTGTACTTTTATACTAGATAATAATAATCTCTCATTTAAGAGATTCTATATCTGTTCTATATCTGCATCTAATCCCAACACAACCCACAGTGGGGTAAGGTAGGCTGCCAAATTACTAAATAACACCCAAAAGGGTTGCAATTAATCTCTGATTCCCATCATAGTCATCCACTCTTCCACCTTCAGTTTATGCTGAGCATCACATGCCTTTGGCAAATGCTAACAAACAAATAGTCTTTAATCAAAGACACCCCATGGACGAAGAGATCAACTCTCAAAGGGCACATATTGTTTGAGAAAACCCAGCAGTAATTTGAGAGAAGCAACTGCTTGTATACTGCAGTTTCTGGTTTCTCACAAAACATAAATGTATTCTGCCAGCTTTCACAAAGGCATGTGCAAAACATGTTATAAAATGTTTGTAACTTGAAGTATGTATGGGTAGAGCTTAACTGTGTTCTTAGAAAATGAAAGAAAGGACACATCATTTCAGGTGTTCAATGCATCCTCTCTGTTCAGCCAGTTTGCTTGCTGTGCACCAGATACCCTTCAATATAAACAAAGTTGTGGTGTACATTAAAACCTTCGTAACAATCAAGCTGGTCTAAAAGTACTTAAAGCTTGTTTTCCTAAGCTTAACAAGACAAGAACTTCTCGTTCTGACTTGTTCATTTTCAAAGATCAAGACAGAATGGGGATATGCTTGCAGGTCAAGGCAAACACATGGAAGGAAAAAGAACTGTTTAACTTAGAGATGAAAATAAATGGCTATAAATCAGGTGTGAGCACATTTAGGATGTAAATTACAACTCTTAGAGCTGTCACATTCTGGAACAGCCTTACAATCACCACAGCACAGGAAAAAGAGAGCCACCTCCACAAGAAAGGATTTCTGTGATGCAGGGACTGGGCTAGCAGGGCGACAGATGCTGTGTCCTGAGAGGACCCTGCAGCTCTGCTCTCCTGTGAAGCCTCTCAACAACTTCATTGAGGTGTCTGTGTGTTTCACAACAGGCTTTTGCATGATAGCCGTGCCCTTGGCGCTGCTGAATCCCCTGCCACGCTCCAAGGGCTGCAGGCAGGGCTGGGAGCAGCGCTGGCTGTTGGGCAGTGCAGTAACACCGCGGTGATCGTGACAACACACAGCCAGCTCGGAGGGACGATTTGTTTCTCAGGCGGGCAGCAAAGCTTCCAAGAGTGAGCATAGCCTGTGCCCCTTGTCTGAGGGTGACCTAAGGGCCACTACTGCCTGCCAGCCCTCCAGGGCAGTGGTCAGGAACCACAGAGCCCTTTGCAGCCTGCTGGCACAGCCCTGCCTCTGGCTCGGGCAAGCAGCGGCTCCATGGAGCTGGGACAATGACACGGGGCTGTTCCGATAAGTTATTCAAGCTATGAGAACCCTCCTGGGAACCTGCTCGTGAAACAAACAGCTGAACTGAGGTGTGGCCTGGCCTCACCCCTGCTCAATCACTGTGTGGCCACGTTTCAGTGTCGAGGTTGTCCCTGTTCAATACCTTGGCAGGGCAGGGAGTGACAGACCAAGTAAAATACCAGACCTTTATATCAGGTTGACAGATGAAATGTGTCCTCAGTCTGAGACAATGAAAAGAAAAAAAAAAGCACACCTGCAGCACTGACTACACATTAAAACTGTTCTGAGCAAATCTCAGACCCTGGGCTCCACTGACTACAGACTGCTGCTTATCCAGAGATTATTCCAGATACAACAGAACAGCTCGAGTGATTTATCATGTTCCACCTAATTAACCAACAAACAAAGGCAGAAAAGGTCTGTCTTTCCACATTGAAAGCAATGCATTTAATTCCGTAGAAATAAAAGCTGATATTGTTTTAACTTTGGCAGATGCTCTGTGGAAATTGCTAGCAATTAAATGTGTTGCATTCACTGTTGTAAAATTTTCAAACTGCTTGTTTTGTTTTGGCTTTGACTAGCTCTGTGTTGAGAAATTTTGGTTTTAGTTATTTCAGAGTTTACACATCATCTATCAAGAGTGTGAAAACACATTTCTATTGGTGGTACAACAGTTGGTTATAAAATAAAAAATTCAAACTCTCCACAACAACTACTACTACTTTGTTTGACGGCAACACTGGTGCACAGGATTACATTTAATACTCAGCTTACCTCCAGAATGCAATTTCTACACTGTAATTTGTAATCGCTGCAATTAAAGTTGCCATGTGGACTCTACAAGTCCGGGTAGAAGGATTTCTGTCCCCTGTTTGAGCACACTCAGTGCACAGCTCTTCTACACTGGCTGCTCTATGGGAACAGCCCAGTCCCCTCAGCCCCTGGGTCACTTTGCTCTACCCCGCAGCTACACCTTGACCAGGCTGGACAGTGCCTGAGTCACTGCACAGCCACAGTGCCGGGTAAAGGCACACCAAGCACCCTGAGAGCCTTGGGCAGGCTCAACCAGAGCCCTTCAGTTCTTCACAGACTGTTCTGCAGGCTCTGGACTTGGTTTTGTTTCTGCCTTTGGACTAAGCAGCGGTTTTGCTGTTTCCGTGGATTGAGCACTGCAAGCCCTGGAGAGCAGGTGAGTGTGCACAGCCCACCTGGCAGCACAGGCACCTCAGCAGAGACATCCAGGGCCTTTGGAAGGTCGGTCTCTGTCTGGAAGAAGGCCAGAATTTTGATCTATTTCAGGACATTAAACACCTGCATTAAACACCCAAGGGAGTGTTCATACTGCCCACCTTGGCTGTTTGCGGCCCATGCAATTCCAAACATAGCACAATGTTTAAGAATCAGTGAAACAAACCATAAATATATATCCTATAGCCATCTCTAAGGGGTATTTGAGTCAGTCCACTTTCTGCTCCACCTACAGACTCCTGTGAAGATCTCTACACAGCCAGAGGGTTGTATTTTGAGGTCACACCCAAATTATGATGCTTCACCTGGCATGCACATACCATCATTAAGCCTGCCCATGAAACTTCATCGGCAAAATAAAAAGGTGTAATTATATTTTCCCCATTCAGTGGAGAAATAATAGTTCCTTTGATGGATGAATTCGGGCCATCAGGCTTTCTCTTGAGTCCCACCCAGGAAGATATATTTTCTAATAATTATGATGCTTATCTTCCTAATGAAGTCATAAGCATCACCTGACATTTTGAGATATATTTTACAAAATTATCTACTCTCTAAAACAGTAAAGTTTTCAACAAAAAACCAGCAAAAACTGAAGCTCCACTGCAAAGATCATGGTTTGCTTTGAGCATCCAAAAAACAAACAAACCCTAACAAACACTGAACAGCTCCATGAATGGAATTCCTTAGCGCTGTGCTTATGTTCCTCCTGCATTCCCTCTGAGACCAACGTGATTTCAATAAAAGCTGTGCATTCCTTTCTACTTTCAAATTTGGCTGTGCTGAAGTATCGCATGGATTTTACATACAGTGTTTGCTTCACTTCAGAGTAAATCTCTTTCTTATTAGTTCCTGTACAACACAGTGCCTCATTCTGCTGGGTCTTCTTCCAACAGGAACATGGAGGAGGAACTGGAAAGCACATTTGCCAGCTAGCAATATAAAAGATCTTGCCCCCAGAGACCTACTTATCTCTTCAATCAAACTCATTTTTGTCCTGATTTATGTGGGAGTGTCATGTCTTACATGATGCTCAAATAAAACAAATAAAACATGAAGTGCCAGTGGAAAACCAAAATATATTCAAGCCACTGAGGTGAAAAGGGAAGAGTCTACTTGTGCTGCCACTGATCTCATTTTTAAATGGACAGGGAAACACCATTATCAAAGGAGACAGCCTACACCCAATACACTTAGCAAAAGTAGAGGAAGGTCTTGTTTCTCTAAATAACCATATGGGACTCATCAGTAAAACAGTCTTCTAATCACTGAAGGAATGTCAAGCCTGAGATGGGAAACAACCTTGAGACAAACAAGAGGACAAAATAAAAGCCATAATGGAAGTAAGAGAAAGATACAAGGCAACTGTGAAGCAAGAGATGCTAATAAATCAAGAGTGGTCAAGTGCATTAACTGAAAAAGGGTGTAAGATGCAGATGTTCATTTCTTCTAAGCAACATGGATCAGCAACAATAACTCCAGCATCTACAAACTGAGACAGAATCTTTGTCTAAGACAATAATGTTCCAGCAGCCTTCAGTCTTGACCTGCTCAGTCTGTTGAACAACTTCCTTTATTAACAAGGTTTTAAATCTGTGTAACCAAATAAAACTCACTCTTTTTCCTCACTGGCAAATCCACAGCATAACCAACACTGTTTGTGTGTTTATGATAGAAGTCTTTCCAGACCACAAACAAAGAATACACCACCAGTAGTGTCTTGTCTACTGACTGTATGTTGTTTTTATTTGAAATTATATTAACACACCATTGTCCTTCCCAAACGAGCATACTAACAAGAAACTGATCACCTCCTAAGAGTCTTCATGGTATTGCTGCATTTCAGCTCCAGTTGATGGCTATTGGCAGAGCAATTCCTGGATTCCTGGCTGGGCAGACAGCTACCTGGTAACATCCCTGTCAGCCACACAGCTGGCACGATACAATCTGTACGCATCCTTATTCAGCACGGAAGATGATCCCAACAGTCTATTTCCTAATTCAGCTCTACAATTCAGATTCAGAGAACAGCAAGAGTTCCTTCTTTCAATGTCTTTGAAGCAAAGCTGAAGTCCTTAAACCTTATGCTGAATAAACTCTATCAGCTTCTGGTGGCAGTGTTTACCATGTGCCTTTGTTTCCACTCCCACTTTGATTTCACCAACTGTGGCAAGTACTTATACCCCAGCTGCATTCCTTAGGATGGCATTTGTCACACACTCTCTCACAAAAATGTAGCAGGACTCCGCAGCAAACTGCAGTTCCCGTTTCTCCCCCCAGGGAAACTCATGCCCAATAGTCCCTACCATTTGTGTGGATTCCTGCCTGCCCACATCTGCAGCCACCTCAGCCCCGGCAGTCCAGCCTCACACCTCTTTCCTGAATTACATGGATAGCAAAGCCTTCAACATCTGAGAGCAGGTCTGGGTGAAGGAGTCATTAGAGACTATTTTTATTTGACTGAGAAAACATCTACTCAGGCAGGTGAGAAGGCCTACTTTATACAGTTAACACACCAGCACTGTATGTACAGAGTCTGAAAGTAAATGAAGAGAAAGAGCTACTTTTTGTTTTTCTGATGATGAGCCAACCATAGCTGTTTACATCCAAAGTTCCTAAAGAAAACTCCAACAGAATTCAGTGTGGATTTCACAGCTATTCAGTGGGTTTCTTCAGAGCCCTGTATCAAGTCAGAAGATATTTCTAAGATGCTCTACTGCAATAATTACTGATCCTTTACATTTATTCCCAGCTACTGGGAGGAAAGAGGGAAAAAAAAAAAAAAAAGACCTTCCTGCTCCATGTGAACAAAGTATTCCTACCAAGAAATGAACGGAGAGGCTGAACTGCAGGTTTCTTGATGGCAGCATTCTGTGAGTAAGAGCAAGCCCAGAGTAAGTCTGCTGAGGAACAGATAGCAGTGCACTGTTCTTCCTAGAAATGTCCAAACAAGGAGCTGACCTCCCAAATTCAATACTCAATACTGCAGACAGCCCACGTTACTGAGAGCTGCCTGTCTCACAGGCACACAACCTCCCCGGTGTAAGTGGGGCATTACATACGGATAAAAACCACCACTGAGTGGAACTGCAATTTGACTCAAGTGGAAAAACGTTTAATGCTGGCAAAAACTTCATAAACCGAAATCTGCACTGAATTACATCTAAGTGTATTTTCCTTGCAGTGCGCGGGGACGGCGGGAGCTGCCAAGAGCTGTTACAACGTTACTGCAACACACGCGAACTCCGCTGAGAATTCATTGCAGAAAAGAACAGAAAGGAGCTATCCTGTGGAGAGCGCGAACTTTTTGCTGGCTTGGCCTAGCCTGGACTCACTGGCGAGGAGCCCCTCGGCCCGCCCCGTCCCGCGCCCCGCCGCCCGGAGCGAGGGAACGGGGCCGGGGCTCGACGGGAGCGGGACCGCTGGCCCCGGCCGGCCCGGCACCGCGGCGACCGAAATTAAATGTGCTTCGTAGTAAACAAACGCGTGCTTTTTATTTTTCCCCCTTTCTGGCTGTTTCTTCCTCCCCTGGCCGGCGAAGCTGCCCGCTCCCCCCGCCGCCGCCCCGCTCC
>VZRR01009035.1:10082-69856 GCA_013398015.1 Oreocharis arfaki | reverse complement strand
TGGGTGTGGAACCAGAAGGGCTTTCAAAAGTGCCCCCCGGCCGCTGGCGGCGGGAGAGGGGTGTGAGCGTGTGTGTGTCTGCGAGAGTGTGCGGGCGCGGAGGGAGGGACGGGCGGACGGACGGGGCACGCACAGGAGAAACTTTCCCCGCCCGTTCCCACTCGGCGGCGGGCGGGCATCCAGGCGCGCCGCCGCCTGTCCCTCCCCGGGGGCGCTCGGCCCGCCGTCCCCCGCGGCCGGGGTCGGTCCCCACAGCGCTGCCCCCGCCAGCCCCCGGACAGAGCGGGCTGAGCCCGGCGCATGGGATGCCAGCGGCCGTGCGCTCGTCCCGGTCCTCGGGCGGCCCCCGCCTTCGGTCTCGGCTGACCCTCCCGGAGGAGTGACCGCTCCGTTCCGAGCGCGGGAGGCGTCGGGGCCCCGTCCCGGGGAGCCGCGTATAGCGAGGGGCGGCAGCACCTCCCGCCACTGCGGGCAAGGGACGGACGGCAGCTGCCCGATGGGAGCTGGGCGACAGCTTTTCCCGGGAAGGACGGGGCGAGGCCCAGGGCGGAGCCCTCTCACGGGAGCCATAGCGGGGGAAAGCAGCCGCGGTTCCCAAAGCGGCCCGGGACAGCTGCGGCGGGCGGGCCCTGCGGGCAGCCTGTCCCGGGAGGGGGCCGGGAAGGCGCCATTTCCAGCCCGCCGTAGTTGAGCCGCTCCGCCAGGGCCTCCCGGCCCCTCAGCGCCGGGCCCTGAGGGGCGGGCCGAGCCCCTGCCCTCGGCGGGACGGTGCGAGCGGGGCCCGCCGCCGGCGGCACCGCTGAGGGACGAGCCCGGGGCCGCCCCGGGCGGCAGCGAGTGCCATGTTAGGGCAGAGCCGCCCTGGCCGGGAGCCTGGCGCGCCAGGCTCGGCTCGCTCCTGCCTGGGCTTGTTCGTCACGGAGGAAAACGTGTGTGTGGAGAGCTGAGGAAAGCTCCGCTGGTGAAGCCGGCCCCGGGCAGCGCAGGTGAGAGCGGGGTCACTGACCGCGTCTCACGACGCCGCTCTCCCTGAGGGGTTCACCAGCCACCATGGCCAGTGGCAAACATCAGGCACCAGCTGTGCCCGTTTCCAGCTTGGTTTTCACATGGCCTTCGTCAGCGGGGCCATGGTACTTACCGTCACTCACAAGCAGGCTGAAGACCGTAATTCGGCTTTTTGGCTGCCTTGCAGGTTTTAGTGTTGGTACAGCCTCTTTGCTTGTTTAGAGGGCTAGAAGGTCTCAGCTGCCTTTACCATAGTGTGATGTTGGGGAGGAAATCTGGCTATTGCCGTGTGACTGCCAAGCTGTCTGCTTTACATTGTTTTGTTTCGTGTCTTGCCCTCTGTTACAGTTCTGCACAAGCTGCTGTCAACGTTTGCTTTGGATGTTACCTAAAAATCCACCAGACCATAACTCTTTCGGTTCAGACTGTACATGCAAGTTTACGAGCAGTGTTTCCCAATCCCAGAGATTACCTGTTCCATAAGAACTGTAGTGAATTCCAGCAACACCCTCCCTATTCCTAGAGTCTTTACACAAATAGCAACTATTATGTTGAGCAAAAGCACCGTGTTGGTCACTACTCAAAAATTAGTAGCATGACCTTACTTCATTGCACTTAAAATTTTTTCTGAGGTGCAGCATTAGTGCCTTTGTATGGCTGTCAGGAATCTCATGTCTTGCTAAAAAGCAAAATTACAGGAACACTGTGAAAGCGTTGCTTTGTCAGTCTAAGCACCACCAACTCCGCCAAACACCACAAGCAATTCAACTGGGGTGAATGGTATTTGGTGGCATGGTAATCTCTTATGGTGTCTTTTGCACTCTTGTATTAGCTTCAGCTCTGTTGTAATTGCCGAACACATCTTGTGTTCACAAATCACTTTGGAATCATGCACAAGAATATCCAGTGCCACAAACAGTCCCCACTGTTCACTAAAATTTATTTTTCTCTATACTCATGTATTCCGAGTTTCTGGATAGGAGGGACTGGCACTGAAAGTAGTGGCTGCTTCTTTGTTTGTACAACACCTATTTTCTGGTAATTGCCTTGTGGTTAGACTGGAATGGGAATTCAAAGTGGCTCTCAGGGGAGATGTTCATAGCTCTGGGGCTTAAGGAGCAAAAATGAGGAGCTTAGGAGTATCGGTGGAGGAGACAGCCCTGTCTGTCAGTTCCCAGGGATTTCAGGACAGTGGTACCTCGGGCTGAGCATGGCTGCCTGACTTCCACTGAGCTGAAGTATTAGAGCTGAAGTCACTTAAACATTCCTCTCACACAGAGATAAGTTTGCCAATGCAATATGAAAACAGAACGCTTGATTTTTGAACCAAAGAAGTTGCTTACAACTCAAGGTACTAGAAAGAGGTTAACCGTGCTTCATTGTGTACTGCATTCGAGGTGCTGCTTGCTAATAAGTGCAGAATACTGCCCCTGTAGGAAAACATCTGATGTTAAAATAGTCTCCTTTCTTCTCCCTTGACACCTCATACTCGCATTTTTAATTGTTGTATAGTTGTCATCCGTATTTTATCTTAGCTAGAAGCTAAGAATAAATATTTTTAAAGCAGTATTAACACACTGCCAGATGACTACAGGCTTTTCCTGGAAACAAATCACCCAGGTTCTGCTTTTCAGGCTTGTGTTGGACTGATGTGTTTTGAGTGACTTTTTTTTTTCCCTAATGCAGTGCTAAGTATCTGAAAGAGGTGTTGACCTTTTTCTTGCCTTTCCCTTCTCTCATTTGCTTGAGGGGTGATGACGTGAAGGAAAATGTGCCATATCCAAGTAGACGGCTAAGCTGTTTGAAAGCAAAGTCACTGACAATGGAATTCCTAGTGTGCAAACACAAGACAAGCCATCCCATTCCATGTCAGTTCTTCCTACTTATCTTGCCATGTCCTAGACAGTATCTTTGAAAGCAGCCAGAATTCATAAGTGAACAGATGTATCTCTTCCACTTCCCGCTACCAGTCGTCATGCAGTGAACAGAATTTACCTGTGTGTTTGAGATAAGCCTTTTTTCCATCAGTAATAATTCCCTTTTGTGCATGAAGAACTTCCAGAGCAAAGTCTGAAAGTGCAGGCTGAGTAGCCATCATGACCAAGAGAGGCTGTATAATGGAAATACAGCTCAGATATTGATCTTACTGGCATAGGATGCATTGGATGGTGAAAGTTCAATGTGAAACATTGAATTACAGACAATTTGCAGATATGTAAATGGACCAGCAATAGAAGTGTCGATCTCATTAATTTGTAATATAACAAGTGGAATAGTAAGTTGGGGTTTTTCTAACTCACAGTGATTACATAGCTACAGTTCGTGCTTTATCATGTATCTGTCAAGATGATGCACAAGTTCAGTGTTTTTGTAGCAAGCAGGGATCAGGGCATGCTCTGTGCAAGAAGAGGCTGTAAATAAAAACAGGCTAACGAGATCTTTGGATTTATCTGAACAGGAATACAAGTGAACCTGCATGACTGCCAGTGACTCCAAGAAAGAGAAGCCTTCAGACTGAGGGAGCTTCTGATCAGTAGGCTAATAGAGTAATTACTTGTGCAACTGTTAAATGGCTTCTATTTTCTGATAAAAATATCTCTGCCTAGGCAGGTTGTAATCTGACTTCTCCCAAAATGGAAATACTATGCAAAAACTCCTAATAAGAGGAATATAAGGTACTATCCTCTATAGCCATCCTTGTATTACCAATCTGTTAGTTTGTCACAATGAAAACCAATGTACCAATGAAAGACTTTAAGCACAGTAACAAAACTGACACTGTATTTTTCCTAAAGAATCTGTATATGAGTCTTCCAGATTATTGATTCAGAGTATACAACACCACTAAACCCTTTCTGTGCTTACTTTTCACAAAGAAGTTACATTTACTGCCATGTCAACATAAGTAATACTGATGAGCTGGTGCTGATTGGGAAGTGGTTTCATCAATGAAAATGAGTTCAAATGTAGGCTTTTATGGCAGTGCTGCCATTTCTATAATTGAATAAATAGGAAGTGTGCTGTCGGATGATTTTACCATTGGACAGTTTTGTGAGGGGCAGGATGGAGAAAACAATGAGAAAGAAAAGAGTGACATGGACTTTTCCTGTTTCATGGGTTTTTTGAAAGTCCACCCAAAGAAGCTGCTCTGCCATAATTTCATTAGTCCTCTCAAAAACACTGAGCCATAACAAGGTTCTCACACCTTTGTCCCCCTTTTCCTTTCCCTCTGCTGGGATCAGAGCGTTCTCTGCTTTCATCCCTAAGAGCCATGGTATGCTTGTACAAAATGTCTCAGATCTGGAGAAACCTTGGTGTATCCTTGGTGAAGAACCTGACTCACATACCCCTTCCCACCCCGTCTCTGGGCATGTTTCCTCCCCCTCAGAGAAACGTTGGGAGGTTAAGCAAGAGCAGCAGCTTCCCAGCAATTCTTAACTCCTTGAGAACGGAAGTCCTTGTTCAGGCTTGCTGAGTCTAGAACAAGGAGTTTGGAAGGAGTTCTGACAAACTTAGGAAGTCTTGAGGCATCAGAAGAAGATCACTTTTTTCTCCTTCCCTGCTTCCGTCAGTTACTGTTCTTCACTGCCTCTTGCACAAGTCCAAAAATATCCTAAAAATTAATGTCTTAAGTTGGCTGCAGTTAGGTTGTACTGAAACAAGTGAAAGAGTTAGGCATAAACAGCACAGCTTGTCAGGGAGCTGGTTCCATGGTTTATACAGCAATTATATATAGGATATATTAATTCAAATGTTTGTTTACCCCACTGATCTGCAGGACGTGCAAATCTGTGGAGATGACATTCAAGAAAAAGGAAGAGCATCCCCTTCCTTTCTTCCCTACTGTTGGGTGTTCTCTTGGAAAATGCTCTTTTTGTATTAATGTTAGAATTACTTCAAGAAAATCAATAAAAATTTCTGGCAAAAAGTAGCCGGGGCAAACTGTAGTGCTTCCCCTGGAAATGTTATTACTGGATCAAACAAAGCTGTTTGCCAGTGCAGTGATCATTTTATGAGAACTTCCTAAAAGCAGTGTCTCAGAAAATGGTTCTGGATGAGAGTAGCAAAAGCATTGAGTCCAGGGACCTTTAAATCAGAGGGTGTTTTGATGCTGTTGGCTACTAGGTCAAGTCTCTTTAGCCCATTTACAGAGTTTTTCTATTTAGTCAAAACTTGGCCAGACAATGGTAAATTAAAAATTAGCTCTGTAACTGGACCTAGCTATTAAAATTCTTTAACATTGGGATTTAACAATCCTAGCTTTGTTTGGAAAAGGAAATAAATTGTCAAGGACTAAAGGCAAGCTGCAACCAAAAAAAAAAAATTGTGGAGCCTCTGAAGTACAGTACAGTGTCAAGGGCTTAATACATTACAAATAAACCTGTGTGTTGCTTCCCATCCTGCCAGAACAATTGCAATAGCAACCCAACCCTCCAAGCAGAGCTTTGCAAATCAGATACCATAGAAAAGAACTTCTAACCCATCACTCTGCTAGAAATGGGAATACAGGAGACTGAATTGTATTATTACAGAGGGGTAATAAGGACCTGGCTGCAGAAAACTTGCTGTTGTTTGAAATCTGCAGTAGTGTGCAGTTGGAGTGGCAGGGTTAGGATTTCATTGTACAAACAAAACCCAAAAGGTCAAAGTACCCTACAAGAAGACACTATTTTGAAAAGCAGACACTTGAACTGCTTAGAGGAAGACTATATTTTGTCATTTTGGCTATTGACCTTGTCATCCAAAAAAAGCACAAATCTTTAAATCACTTTAAATAATTTAGAATTAATTAGAAAGTATGGTGGGTGCTTCTCCAAGAGAACTACTCTCTCAATACACTCCAAATAACATCACGTATTTAGAATGTAAAGAGTTAATAGATTTTCATCTGATCTGTAAAGTAAAATAAGCTACTTAGCATTTTTATTTCCTACTAGTGTCAAAACAAGAAGACCTTTCCCATTTGCAGCCAAAGCTGAGTGACAAACAGCTCCACGAGTGAGGACACAGTTTCTGTATGGATCTGTTCTGCAGAGCACACATGTAAATAAACAGCTTGGGACTCTGAGCCATCAGTGGCATGGTTCTGCTTCCCTCCCCATGGAGCAAAGCACAGCATTCCAGCAGAATTCTCACTCAGACAGCAAGCCCGATGTGCAGATGCACTTCTCCCCATATAAATTTGTGTACATGTACAATGTATGCTATCAAATATGAACACACTGACATTCAAATCCAGGAACTTGATAATCTGAAAGGAATTTTTAGGTTGGCATATTTTTTGAGGACTGGCCCACACTACAAAGATTCTAATTCTGTATATAATTTGGAAATCCATCTTTGTTTATTATTATGATATGTCTCCATGCATGCAAGTGTTAGCTCCTTCTAAGTGTCTATTAGGAAAACACAATATTTTTACTCCTACTGAATTCTTATGTAATTTTAAGAGTTTTAATGGTCACTTAACTAAATCCCATAGGAAAGCAGTACAGAAAAGGGAGAAAACACTTACTGAAGTCAGTGGAATATGCATTTAACTCTTCATGAGAGCATTGGGGTGCTGTATGAGACATGGGCATGGCAATGAACCAGATTCTGCCTGCAGATATGCATTTTTTAATCTCATTTACTTAAGTGGATGTTGCCTCAGGCAAGCTTTGGACCTGTGTACTCTTAAACTAGAAATTGTTTTCATAGTGATTGCAAGTATTAATACTAAATGGGCACAGCATGAGCGCTATCATTAATAAGAGCTAAGCTTTTAGTGCATTAATATTTAATAAAAACCATAATTTTGAAGTAGTAATGATTCTTACAAATTTTTCATTTTAATTCCTAGTAGGTAAACAGTGCATAGGGGTATCAGGAAACAGCAGTGTGTTGTAACTCTTGCAACATTATTACGAGTCTCAGGCATTTACGGTTTTCTCAAAGGCAGTCATAGAAATCTGAGAAAGCCTTTTACCATCATATTTTTTTTTTAAAGGAAGGGAATGTATTTGTCATCTAAAGGAAGTTCAAAATTCATTTTTTGAAACCTATAAATTTTTAAGCTTATCATAAAATATGTTGGGGCCTGACACAAAGTTTCTGAATGTAGGCACTTGCCAATACTAAGTTGTTATCATAAGGGTCTTCATAAAAAGGAATTTCACAAAGCAGGTGAATCTGTATTATAATAGCTGGGTTTTGTGTGTGTATTCTGGTTTAACTAAACTTTGGGAGTTTGGGAAAGAAGCAAAGACTAGAGCATTGCAGCAGACTGTAAAGATCTGGTTGATATAAAGGGAATGAACAAGAGATACTGATTAGTTTGAATGAAAGGACTGTTAGTGACTGAAAGATCTGAGCTGAGGAGAAGGCTGAGGAGGGTCAGGTCAGTCTGTACTGGGCTTGCAGAGCTGGGTGTGTGCAGCCCTCTTCCCTTTTCCCTCTGGCCCAATTCCTGCTTCCACAGGAAGGAAACGCACACAAGTCAGTCAAAAGGAAATCTGAGTGTGCTCCTCCAGGCTAGCCAGTTGTCCAGAATTGTCACCTGCTCTTCATTAGAGCAATGAAGTTGGGCAGTTTGAACAGCATTGCTGAGAGTGATCTGGATTTAGGATTTAGATCAAGGAGCAGGATTTTGTTGAATGAAAGAGCAGCATTCTCACTTTCAAGTAAAAATTAATAAAGTTGTATTTTCATGTTTTAATTTATAAGAAAGTTTCATTAGGATGTTCAGGAAGTGAGATGGGATCTGTCCAAATAAATTTTAACTAACTGAAGGTCCATCAAGTACTCTCCTACAAAAGCTGGGGAGAGCAATAGTTATAAGGGCATAATCTCAACAGTTTCTTCATTCCTCAGATTGTAGGTTTTAAAAAAAATTAAATTTTCATGCTGTCAATATATGGGGCATAATCTCCTGCTGATGGGAGTCCAATTCTCCTCTAGAAGCAAGTGTTTTTCTGGGAAAATTGTCCTGCAAGTAGGACAAATTAGCTTGTTCCTCACTTCCACAACATTGTAGGACTGCTGTAGTCTCACTGCAGTGCTGCTCTGCAGGAGGTGGTGGAAGGTAAAGGTCTTGTCCTGAGCAGCCTTTTGTGTATGTGGACGCTATTGTAGTTAGCAGATCAAAACAGCATTTAGCTGTTGTGAAAATACAGACTTGAGAACACTTTGTAGGTGCAAATGGTTGTGGGTTTGGTGGGATTTAGCAACATTCTGTCATCAGCACTGAAACTGCTTGAGTTCAAAAGCTGTACAGGACTCCTGAATTGTTCCTGAAAGAATATGTGAAGTCTGTTGAGATGAGTCATTTATCCGGTGTGTGTTGTCATCTGAGCTTCCCCATTAGTCTCATCCATTGATGTTTTTTATTATGAGTTTCTTCATTCAGGTCTGGATGGTGTTGTCCTGGAGAGCTTGTTACCACATCATAAGGAAGCATTGCACTGACTCTTCAGTTTGCCAGCTTCTGGGTTTAGGTATACCTTTGTATTTTAGCAGCCTTTTCTGGTTTGAACACAGTATGAATGGAGTGGAGACTGGATTTTTATGTGTCAGTTCCTCCCAGTGGAACTGCTCAGTGTCTAATGCTGCAGTACCTGTTCTGCCTGAGAGGCTGCTGTCATAGTGGGACACCTCCAGTCATCATCCCGAAGGGGGTTGGTTCCTCTCCCTCTTCCCTCACATGTCCTGTTTTCTTAGCCACAAGACCAGCTACAATTCAAGCTCTGTTAGTGGGGGCTAGGAGGAAGTTAATGGTGCCCGTTCAATTCAAAGGAGCTGTGCTGAAATTTTTTTTTTAATTATCTATTTAGAGTTAAATGCAGTTGGTGTTCTGTCATCACTATGAACAGGTTTGACTCAACCTGGTAAGAGAAGCTTTTCGATTAAGCCCCAAAAGTGCACATATATGCAAGATCCTAGAGTAGCATTGGTTTTTCTTCTCTCTTAGGAGACAGGCCATTTCCTTTACACAAGACCAGAATTTTTTCTAATCATGCATTACAAAGACAGTACTTAGGTTCAAAAAGATATGGAGTATTTGAGAACTTAGAGCCTTCTTTGTTGCTGAATTCTTCTAAATGGACCATATCAAGCTGTTTATCCTCCTTTCATTGAACACCTATTCCATAAGCTCTTGAATTACAGTTGAAAAAAAAAGTTTCTGTATCTTTTCTCATATGCTTTTATTATGTACAAGCTTACTATCACCATAGTGCCCTACTGCCCCAATTTATCAGTACCTTCCCAAAACAACATGTAATGATCCTCATTTGATTTCAAGAGTATATATTCACTTCCTCTTGGGTTAAATCTGGGGTCTCTGTCCAACTCCCCTTCCTCTCTGGGTTGCATGCGTTGGTTGCTGACTGTCCCAGCAGCAGGTGAGGAGCAAAGCGAGTCAGGGCTGCTGAGGCAGCTCAGATGAATGTCCTGGCACTGGCTCTGGGGATGCCCAAATGTCTCCTTGCCTGGCTGGCTCAACCAGGCACTGAGTTGGTCCTCACAGCAGGATAAACAAGGGGTGAAGAGGCGCTGTGGCCCTGAGGTGGATATAAAAGAACAGGAGACAGTGAGGCCACTGAAGGTGCACAACACTATTCATTTTCTCCACTGGGGCTGTACTCTAAACAAGGAGCTTCTACTTACTAAGACAGCCACGAGCATTTTAAAAATCAGCTGCTTCTTTGGAGTTAGCCACACTTACTGTGTGCTTCAAGTACAAACTTCATCAAAACATGCACAGCAAGGACTCTTATCTCTTTTTTGCAAACCACAAGATCCTGTACAGTGTCAGTTTAATATCTTCAGCCCAAAGCATGCTGCTGTGTGCTAACAAAGTGCACTTGCAAATCATTGCTAACACCTGAGAACAAAAATTACTTCAGTTCCTCCACTGAGTCAAAAGTGCAACACTTACATATATATATTAAAAAAAAAAGCTTTAAATTAAACACCTTTTTTCCCCATAAATAAGAGTCCAGCTATGAGTGAGGGGTGTTGTGAAGTTCTGAACCCATATTCATGTGCATGTTGAATACCATAAACTGCTCATTGCATTCTGTGCAGGATGATTCACTTTTTCCGACTACTTCAGTGTTGCACATATGGAATCTGTTGTATACTCTCAGCCAGTGCTGCACTATGCTTCATCCCCTTGTGCATACAAACCATGCTGAGTTGTTCATCCATTCCTGTAATATCCTTATTTCTGCAGTGTTCCTCCCAGGAGAGAGAAGGCAAGGCTTTTTGATACTTTATTTTGCAATCTAAGCATGAGATCTAATAATATATTAAACTTGATCATAACAGCTACTCCAAGAACACAGGGCATTATTTGATGCAGTGGTAACTTGGACAGTTTGACTTCAAAGCACTTAGCTTGTGATCCTAAAATTGTTCACCTTTGAGATTGTGTGTTCTGCTTTGGGTTTTTTTAGATAGAACAAGATCATCTTTGAGCTTTTTAATCCCCTGCAAGTTTTGACCGTCACATTTGTAGAAGATGAAAGCTTCTTCCTGTGGAGTAAGGTCTTCTCATCTGCCTTAACCTTTCAGCGTTTGGCAGATGGGATTAAAGCTTTTATTTGCATCCAAACAAAAGTTTAAAATAATCGACTGTCAATAAAGCTGCTGACATCTGTTCCAAAATCCTCACGACAGTTTATAGATAGCCAAGGCTGATTGGCACTGCCACTGAATTCCTGAGGAGGGTGGAATTGCAACCAGATCCAGTGGGTGTGTTGTGAGGAACGAGGGGGCACGTGGATGTGCATCTTCCCGTTTCTTCTGACGTCTAACCCAGGACTACAGCAAGCTCTCATTTTTTATTCAAACCTTTGGATGTTGAAGTTCTTAGGCCTTTTTATTTTTTTTTGGTCTTCACTGGGAGCAATAGCAGCGTCACCTCTCAGATTAAGCCTGGTTTTCAAACTCTGTGTGAGCTTTTACAGCCTCCCGCCTTTGGCTTATGTTTGTGGCAGACAAAGCACTCCCAACTTCTTGCAGCTTTGTCCAAACAGGGAATTCACAAATATATGCCATAAATTAGGGCATAGCATAATGAAACTACTCTTAAAATGTTGAATCATTTGTGCTGAAAACATGGAAGAGCAGGGCTGGAGAGTCATTCCCTCACCCTCCTCCCTCACATGACCTAAAACTAGCCTGACAGGTGAGAAACAGGCTTTCTGGTGTGGTTTTTTTGCCTGCTTTGATAGTGCCTGCAGCCCTGCCAGGTGCAGGGTGTGGCTGCATGGGAGCTGAACTACCCTGTGCTGAGTTGTTTATCTCTGCTGGGAAACCTGCCTATACCAACCTGTGGTAGGGAACTTTGGGCTTAGACATAGTCCTCAAAGAAGACCACCTGTGGTGAAAGGAGTCCTGTCTGCTGCAGTGGAGGTGTATCAGTTAATCCTGAACCATTAAACCCATAATGAAAAAATAAGGATCTATCCCTTTGGAATATCACTTTGTTATCTCCTAATGGCTAAGTGTAAATATTATGGGCTCCAGTCGCATCTGAGTGAATAATGCTCTCCACCTGTCCAAAAGCAGAATTGTAACTTTGTGAACTTCCTATATACTTCCTGTTTCCTGCATTTTTAGAATAAGTAGTGATGTGGGGTTTGGAGGGGTTTTTGTGTATATCTAAAAAATCCCACATTGCTAAGACTAGCCTGGAAGGCCTCATTTGCCAGGCCCATGACCAGCAGTACAGCCAGCTGAAAAACAATTCCACTGTATTAAACCCTGTACTAAAGTACTGCAGGACCTTTACTGTTAAACGGGATATTTGCATGTCAGTAGTTATTGTGATGCAAAGTTTTTATTTCAAAAACAAATTAAGTTTTGATATAAACAGGCTTCTAGGTTTTGTTGTGTTAATGGGCTTGAGGACATTGATACCAGCCCTGGGGACGAAGACGTGGGGGTGTTGGTGGAAGAGGAGTTCAGCCGGACCCAGCAATGTGCGATCACATCCCAGAAGGCCAAACGTGTCCTGGGCTGCAGCAGAAGGAGGGGATTGTGCCCTCTGCTCCACTCTCCTGATACCCCACCTGCAGAGCTGCCTCCAGCCCTGGGCCCCATACACAAGAAGGATGTGGAGCTGTGGAAACAGGTCTGGGGGAGGCCATGAAGATGCTCAGAGAGCTGGAGCACCTCTGCTCTGGAGCCAGGCTGAGAGAGCTGGGGGTGTTCAGCCTCAAGTAGAGAAGATTCTGAGGAGACCTTAGACTTCTTCTGGTGCCTAAAGGGGTGCCAAGAGAGCTGGAGAGGGACTTTTGCCAAGGGCATGCAGTGATAGGACAAGGGGTAATGGCTTTAAACTTAGAGGGAAGGGTTGGATTTAAATATAAGGAAGAAATTCTTCCCTGTGAAGGTGGTGAGGCACTGACTGGCACAGGTTGCCCAGAGAAGTTGTGGCTGTCCCATCCCTGGAACTGTGCTTGGAGCAACCTGGTCTAATGGAAGGTGTTGTAACTAGATGATCTTTAAGGTGTCTCCCAACCCAAACCATTCTATGACAGGAAATTCCTTTTTTTTGTCTTCTCTGTGTTATTTGTGTCCCGTCTCCCCCTCAGTCTCTTATTTCATCTCTCATAGAAAGTTAGGAATACATTAGAATAAAAGTTTTCATTTCAGAAGAAAGAAAGAAAAGCAATCTCATTTTTCTTTTCAGAAACATGAGAAAAGCCGCCCTCATCCAAAGACATATAAAGCACTCTTATAAATTACTTTATATGGTGTGAGGAACTGCAGGAGTCTGTTTCTTTGGAAATCTTGCAGAACGCAGTATTGCCTTTCAGATCTTGATCTTGCAGTGGAATACTAATGTGAACTCTTCTGGGGAATTTTCCTAATGGCTTTACCTAAAATGACTGCTTTACATAGAATACATAAGGAAAAATACTGCCTTTTCAAAATTCAAATCATTTTGTGGGAACAAATAATTTTCTTGAGGTTTTTGACAGGGAAGCAGCTTCTCAGTAGAATGAGAGATATCCTACTGCATGTGCCCCTCTCCACTGAATTTGGCTGTCCTTAAGTCTCTGCTTGCAGTTCTGCTGGCAGCCTTGCTTGGTAACTAATGTGTGTCAGGTTTTTATTCTCACCTACTGAGGTTGTTTCATTTCTTATCTCTGTTAGAAATGCTTTAGGACAGAACTGAGACTGAATGTTTTTAGCTGCTTAAGCAACTCCTCTGGTTCAGATTCCTGCCCTGTTGTTCCCAGCGTATGCCAGGTATCTGCCCTGGGATGTGTTTGCCGATCATCTGGGAGCTGGATAGAGACAGGCTGAGGATAAGGCTCCTGTTCTGAACTGTTCCCCCCAATTCACATTGCATCCTTCCTCTGAGCAGCGTGTCTCTGAGGAAGTTTTTCCTCCAGGCTGGATCAGCATATACATGTTTTGTTTTCTTTCCTGTCTTCCTCTGAAAAAAACCCCAAAAAACCAGCTTAGTGATGCCTGTTTCATCTGCATGGAGAGCAGGGCACTCAAATCATGTGGTGTAAGACCCTTGTCCTCTCTGCAATGAGCATGATCCCCACCACCCATCCGTGCTTAGGCAGTTCAGTAAGATGCTGTGGTAGGATGCTTTCAGGATGCTGTCAGTTTATTTTTGTCCTTCTGGACTCCATCCTAGCATCGGAGATTTGAATATTCAAACTTTTTCATACAGTGCTAGTTTTCAAGTTCAGAAAAGTAGTAACTAAGATGGTTTTAATTGAAGTCATGTGGTAGAATAAGTTCAATAATTTGGGACTGCCTGATACTTTCTGGCCTTTCAAGAAAGGTGCAATCTCTTGGAACCATTTGCCTTGCTGTCAGGAGGACTTGCCAGTGAGCTGGTTTATACGTTTCAGCATTTCCATTTTGCAGTTTTTCCAGAAGATGCTGATTTCCTCCCCCCCCCGCCCTTAGATAAATAAAAGTCAGACACTTGAAATGAAACCAAAGCAAAGGAATATGAAAAGCTGACTGGAGCAGGATTGTTTGCTTTCAGTTTGTTGCTTCCTGTTCTGATCATGAAATTTGATTAAAACTTGGTTTAAATATAACAGCAGCCCCACAAATAAATGTATGATGTAGTAATGTCTGCTAATACTTCTTTTGAAGATGAGATGATTATAAACTCTGTCTTTTAGGGTTTTTTAGTACAGATGAGACATTTTAGTTGCCAGGATCATAGTTCTTGTTCTGGTTTTTCTCTTTTCCTGTTTTGGATCAAGCAAAGAATAAGACCGTACCGTGTAGTTCTCACTAACATTCACAGACTAAAGCTTTGTTTTTTTCTGAGGAAAAGATGGTGAAGGTATTAGTCTGGAGGAAAAAATTGTATTCTGCTGTACTGAGACTGGTTATACTGAAAAAACAGCTTCAAGTAAAAAGACCTATTTTATGATTATTTGAAATTAAAAACTCCATTGATTTGTTTAGTAAGATTCCCCTACTGCACAAGTTTGTAATCAGAAAAGACTTGTGAGGAGACTTTAAAGAAATGCTGATGTTTATCACAGAAGAGTGAGAATTCTACCAAATGGTTAGTTTGGGTTGGGGTTCTTTTTTCCTTAAGTTATAGGAATCTTTTTTGTAGGATCTTTTTTTGTGATTCTTAGCAAGACATGAATATAACCTCCTAAAGGCATGTGAATAGGATTAAACACAACATTTACTGTTCTCTAGGTGTATGAGTCAATAGGGATCAATAATTCTTCTATCTTAGTACTTTCTTTGACAGTGGATTTTAAAATTCTGAAATTTGGAATGAAAGATGAATTTGGCCATAACAGATTCTGCTTTTAGAAACTTTGTGTTTCTGCAGGGTATGTTCACACTTCTGTCTAAAATTCAGTTGGCCTTGCTTGCTTTAGGACAAATCCTCACAGCTCTGCCCATCTCCAGTCACTGATCAGGAGAAGTTTAGTTCACAGTCTTGAACTGTTGCATTTTGATGCCTACTGGCTGCAAATCAAACGTTTTATAGTGATAACCACAACCAACTTTATCAAGCCTTTATGCATGTAGTGAAACACTACTTTGTTATTGTTGTTGGTTGGTTGGGGGGTTTTAAGTGGAAGAGGACAGGACTGGGCTCCTGTCTGTGTTGCAAAGGCAAAGTGTGGCTTTGATTGTGTGTGTGACTGTTGAAGGACTGGCTCAGACAGTAGGTGTGGAATTCCTGCAGGAGGGAACAGCATTAGCGTTAAGACTCCTACTGGTTGGTTTCTAGATAATAATTACAGAGGGAAAGTTGTCTGTGATTGCAGGAGAACAAAGAATGCTTCCTTGCTCTTTGCCAAAGCTCCCCCAAAATACCTCCCTCAAACTTAATACAGATATTTGTTCAAAAATTAGGCTTAATTTGAACCCACAGCAAAGAAACTTAAGCCATGTGTAGCAGTGCCACCTAGTGTAGACTATTAATCCTTGGTATTCCAGAATTTTACTGGGTTTGTATCTTGAGTCTATAATGGTTCAAGAAAATAAACATTACCTCTGCATTGTAGAAAGCACTTTAAAGGTGATTCTCTTGAAATCTGTGCCAGAATATCTTCCTAGATAAAAGAAGATCTTACCTGATCGCTGTTTCACTCCTCTCTGCTGAGTTAATGACAAAAATAGTTGGAAGTTATCCATGCACAACTTATTTTATTTATGTCATGTTTTGCTTTTGAAATGAGATGGACAGGTAGGATAGAGCAGCAACTACATACTGCTCTTGCTCAGGAAATATCAGCTTGACATTGTGGCTTTTCATTGAGGATTGATAATACTGTAAAATTATTCATGGAATAAAGCAGCTCTTATTATGATAAAAACTGGTAGAATATATCTGTCCATCTACATAAAACTTGATTTGGGAAGTGGAGGAGTGGAAATAAAGATTAGATTATAGATTAAAGCAATCAATGGTATATTCTGTGTGGGAATTCTGAAAAGAAATGGGCTTAAACTTGCCACGGGTCTCAGCAAATTGTTGTCATTTATAACTCTTAGCCTAATGGCTGTTCTTGCTGTCGAGTTTTGGCTCCTGACTGGCAAAGAATAGTCCTCACAAGTCTGAACCTTTGTTATGACAAATAAGCAAACCCATGGAGTGGATTTTTAGTTTCGCTATAATCCTTCTAAAGATAGACTAATGAAATCTAAAGAAGTTTTTCTGGATTTTCACCAGGCTTAGGAAAACAGACATTTAGTTCTGTGAACCTCTAACCTAGAGGAAGTTCATCACTGCAGCTGGAGCTGCTGGGAATTGCATGGTTTTTTTAGATTCCCAAAGGAAACACTGTCAGCCAAAGTTAGAAATGGCAGGAGGACAGAAAGCAAAAGGCACAGCGGCTGGATTTATACTGACATAGTATTTATTCTGCTCTGCCTTCCAAGTCAGCTGCTGAAGCTCTTTTCCAGTTAAGAATTGTTTATCTAGTTCTGTCTAGCTCAATACACAGAGACACTTCTGAGGCCACCCAGGGAATATGAAAAGCCCTCTCTTGAGCTGAGGTGTGCACATGTGCCCTCTTTGACTGCTGATTCCAGACATGGGAAGGGGAGAAGAACAGCAGGATCTTTGAAGGAAATACTTATATGAAAGGCTGTTACTGAGAGGATAATTTGTAGTGTATTGATACTCAGTGTCTTGGGATGTTGTGCTGTATGAACAGCAAACTACTCCAAGATCTCTTCAGATAATGCTGCCTTGGAGTCCTTTCTTTGAGGGGGAAAATGAGATTGTGACTATTCCAGTGCCAAGGTCTGATATCACCGACACAGAGCATGGTGAAAATTAAGTGAGCAGTTATAACCAACACTGTCTTGTTCATGAGCATATCTCGTGTTTCTCAAGAAAATCAGACCATGACTTGGTCTGAAAACTTGAGCACCTACTAGACTGTTTTTATTCCTAAGGGATATGAGGCAAATCTGTTCACAGTATGTCTCTACTCACAAGGGTTTTCTCTGATTTTTGTTAGTTGGACCAAAGGGCTGTAGAAACAAAGCCCCAAATTATATCAAGAACATTCTGTCTCCAGAACTTTGAGCTGCATAACTCTCAAAGGGGATGATTGTTTTGGCTGTTACCAGTGAAGAGCATGGACAGTGTTTCTGACTGAGATGAGCTTGTTTTTTCACTCACATCATTGTAAGGGGTTTATATTATTAGCTATAATCCAGTCTCTTACTGTATAGTTTTGGAAGCCCTGGAGTGGAAGGGCATTCAGGTAGCTCTAATTTTATGTAGCCTAAGTTATCTTTTGAAAGTACATAACATATATTGAGCCATCCATGGCCCTGTAGCTGGTGATTCTGAGCAAATGTTGTCAATGGCAGGAATATTTCAGAGTGCTTCCTGGCACTGATCAAGAACTGAGGACTTTGAAAACCAAGGTGGTTGAGTGGGATCTGAAGCATTTTGGAGGAAGCAATACCTTTGCTGTTAATAATTGCGAGTTGTCTTACTCTGGTTTTACTCACTAATCTAATGGGGAGTTGTGGCTTTTACAGAAAAGCAGCTGATCTGATCTAGTCCCTTCCATCCTTCTCTGTTAATATGCTTCTGTAATCTGTCGTTTCTATCACCAAGTGGTAGAGGAACATTTCAGGGGACTCCTTGTTAAAATGTTAGCATTGCATCACAGGCACCTTTTCTGTTTTTCTCCCCTGGTTATGAAATAAAAAGTTTTGAAAGTGCAGAAGAGGTGGAGATATTAATGGCAACGTCTTCCCAACTCTGTGTTAGCCAACCTGGTTTGTTTTGGTGCTGCAGTCTGCATTAGCTCCTTCTGCAGGCCCCTCCAGGGCAGTCTTCTGCCACAGTCAGCAAAGCCAGCGAGCTTTGGAAGGGGATTGCATGAAACCCGATCTCAGAGCTTTGCTTTAATTCTCAAGGGGCAACCACATCAAATGGCAAACGTACTCACACGATTGGTTTAGATCCAGGGTAGATCTGTATATGCCACACTGACAAACACAATCAGAGGTATGTGTTTTGGCCCAGGGAGAATCAAAACAAAACTAAACTGCAAGGGCAAGTTAGGCAGCCTCCCAAGGGAGTCCAGGATAATGACTGGTGTGTCCTGTATCTCACTGGCCTTGCATCACCAGCAGCACAACATACAAGCTGCTCTGAGGTGGTGTTGTGCTGAGGGCTGCAGTGAGGATTTCACCTGGTGGGGTATAACTACAATGGTTTTTTTATTATTTTGTAATGCTAGAAAGCGTCCATGGGAACCTAGCAGGAACCTCATGGTTTGAAAAGTTACCAGCTTGTCAGATATTCTTGAAAGCTGGAAAAGAGGTTTTTCATTTGCTTCCTTTCAGATGAAAGTTCTCTGTCCATTTAATTCCTGATGGTGTGTTGGGCTTTGTGGCCTTTTCCCTTTTGTTCTGCTGTTTTAAATGAAAGCAAAACACTGATGTAATCTTATCAGCAGTTGTAGGGCTTGACTGTTTTTAAGGATTTTTAAGGGAAAGTTCAGATAATGTGTGGACATGAAGATGGTAGAGCGAAATTTGAGTGTAGCTGAATCTTTGAGGCAGTGACAGACACTAAACAGGGAACCTGTGAGGAGCTGGAACTTTGCCACAAGCAGTTTGAGTGGCAGAGAGAGGCCATCCTTCCCAAGGAAGGGAACAGTGTAATTCTGACTACACATGAAGTAAAGCTGTAGGAAAATTAATTGCCTATGTCTGTTAACAACTGTACTTGAATATTTCACAAGCAGATTGGAATCTGGTCATTTGTAAGAAACTTCTCCTCATGGTCCTCCGAAATACAACACTTAGCAGAGCTGTTAATGTCCAAAAATTGAAGTGAATGGTCCTATGAGGCTACACTCATGTATTGATTTCATAATTTTATGAACTCACATCTGTGTATAAATGTTATACATGTTTTCCTTTCCCAAAAGCATATAAATAACTCTGGTCTGCTCTTGTCTGAGCCAGTTTTTTGCCTTTTGAAAATCTCATTCATTGGCTCAGATATGCCAATTAAGGAATTAAAAGTTTCGACAGACTTCTTTTTGTTCTAGTTCAAATATTAAGGGAAGCAGTGAGAAAGCCAGTAGATCACACTGAGTAGGAAAGCAGCTGTAACATATAGTTTCAAATTAATGCCCTGCTTAAAATCCTTGTGGTTTCCTGTATGAAACTGGGAAGGGAGATTTTCTGGAAGAAAATTGCTTGCTATTTAAAAATCCATTCTGCAGTTTTCTTTGTCTGAAAGCTCTACTGCATTTTGATGGTGATAGAAAAGGTCGTTGTTGTTCAGTCTCTGCCATATCTTATTCTGCTGTAGTATTAAAAACCCAAAGCTTCTCTAGTTGTCAATAAATTAGTATAGACACAAAACCCCCTTGTATTTCATAAAAAACTTAAGATTTCATATCAAATAAGGCTGAAAAATGTTTTAAGCTGAAAACCAGATTTTTGCTCTTGTTGAACAGCAGAAATACAATTGAAAAACTAGACCAACATGTTCAACAAAAGACAAATATTCCCTGCCTATCACAGCAGAAATGGGTATGAACAAAAGGAGGCAGTGCCAGTACCTAGAATACGCCTCTTTCTTCTGACCACATTTGGGTTTTTTCCTCTGGCTGATGGTTTGATAAAAATGGTTATAAAAAGACCTCATGCTGACTTCAGAGGGAGCTGCCACAATCCATGTCCTTGGCTGATCTCCTGTTGCCCCAGCTGGGCTGTGACCTGAACAATTTGACTGTTTAAGTTCTTCAAGTGAGCCCAGCTATGGCATTGATGTTAGAACTTAACTTTATGAGCTTTGTGTATTGGCTCGAGCATCAGTATTGCCTCAACATAAACATAAAAGAGCAGAAGAAGGTGCAGGTGGGCAATTCCTCCCTCTGAGTTGGCATTACTTGCTTTCTATGATATCACAGTCGACTTTACACTGCCTAACTTGGGCACTGCTGTGCTTTGATTTTTTGGGGTTTTTTTTTCCTTATGGCATTACCACATCCTTAGTCACAGCATCTTACTGTGAGATGCTGCTATGCATTCCACTTGGGTGGAATTTAACGTTTAGATTTTTAGCTGAACTTAACATCCCTAGAGGCTTTAGAGTTTGAAGACTTTTATTTTTTTAGTTAAAGAATTGCAATGCCAGTCAAGCAATATTTCCCAGGCTGTCTGCTGCTGATGCAAAGTGGCACACTCAGTTTGTTGATAGCATAGGGTAATGCCCTGCTCAAGGAATTGCCCAATTCAATGGCAGAAACTGAGGAGCACCTTGATCATTAGTCAGCTATGTTATGGGAACTCTTTGAAATCTTGGCTGCTACTCCAAGGAACTACTTAATAAAAATAAGTACAATTCAAACAACAACACCCCCGCCAAACCCCCACCACTCCCACCCAGAGAAACCCAGTTGTGATATTGAGAGTGTGGACAGGGTGAATGTCTTTTGACTGCTCTATCCTGAATGGGTCACAGAACTGCACTTCCACTTCTTTTTGGTTAGACAAGCACACTTGTGTTTATTATTCTGAGTATAGAAGTCAACACACTTCAGATTTCTGGAAGACATTCAAGGATTTGTATTCCGTGCAAAAGGGTTTAAAACAGAATGTGCTGCTTGTTAAAAACAGCCTATCCCAGTTCCCTCTACAGCCAGCACTCCAGAGCAGGGGAAGCGAAACCAGTATTGCTGAGAGGGGGGAAAAAAAGAGGGGGAGAAATCTAAATAACAGAAATTCATGTGCAGGATTGTCACATGATACCACTGAGAAACATCTGTGAACAAAGCAGAGTTAATCATTAGAAATCAATCCCTCTGCGAAGGAAGTTATTTCCCAGTGTGTCAGGTAATGATACTCAGAGTCCAGGCACTGAAAAAAAGGGGTGGGAAGTAACTCCCACTGTTTATTCTGATATTTTAGCCATAAGTGCAGCCTTCTGTCAGTTGACATTTTTCTGAGAAAGTGCGACTTTATCAAAACAACCATAAGTAGAGTAAAGGGAGAAAAATGGCAAGTAATGGGAGAAGTCACATAATCACATAATCACATAGAAGAATTTGGTCTGTTTCACTGCCTTGACAGTGTATTCATGCTACCAGAGGTGGGTAAATGTAGCTGAATCCTATGAGCCCTTCCAAGGCTGGTGGGGAGCTGTGGCAGTTCTCCTCAGGTTTTAACCCGCTTGCTTGCTTGCCTCTCCTCTTACAGATAGGGAGTATTTCTTTAGGAAGTTATTTATAATTTTGATAACTTTCTGCCACAGTGCCAGTGAGTCATGGAATCAGTGTCATTAACATTTACAGGAAACATGAGCAAGTGCAGGGGTAGAAGTATACTCGAGCATAGATTAGGTCAGCGATTTTCATATCTTTTGTATTTTTATCTTGCATTGTTAAAAACACTGGCACGATGTATTGGGTGGGGGCGTTTTCTTTATAACATGTCTGAAACCTTACAACAGGTGAAGCTATCTAAGTTTGCAAAAGCAAGCGAGCCTGTGTAGAAATGTGTGTTATAAATGGGATTTCCATAAATCACAAATAAGACGTGTATGCTTGTTAATGATGAAGATTAATCAAGTAAAGGTGACTAATCTAGCAGCGTGCTTTCCCAACGTACTGAATGCTCTCATTTGCCTTTTTGAGTATCTTGGGGAGAGCAGCAGGAAGATCTTCTGCATGTTAGGTAAATCTAGAATGGACTAGAACAGAATAGTAACTTAAGGGGTTTTAAATTCTTTTACCTTGCAATACATCTGGACAATGTGTGTAGGTAAGTTTGGGAATTTTCACAATACTTCTGTTCTGAATTTTTTAGTTAGTAAAGTTCCTATAATGCAATTTTCAAGTTCTGCAGTTTAAAATGCAAGTAGCTCATGGCTTTTAAGAACACATATGAAATGCTGTAATAAAATTTGTCTGTCTTCATGTGTGCTTAAGGAAATAAGAGCAAAGTAACTGAGGTTTTGAACTTGGATTCATGTTTCTGTTTATTGTAAGTTGACCAGTCAGTGAATAGTTTACTGAATAAGTTCATTATGCTGATGTATGGGATGTGTTGAGAAACTCTTGATGTTTTCTTTGAAACCAGGGCCTGAGTAATCCTAAAATTTCATCATCACTTTTCAAGAGGGGATCAGTGGCAAAGAGCTACAAAAAAATTATTGGTAGCCTATTGTAGAACCTGAATGCATTCAGGTTCCAACAGCACTGATAATGCTGGGTCTCAATCCATATTTCTGTTTTATGGCAATGCTGTGACCTGGGCTGGTTATTCAGGCTGCTCAGACTGGGCCAGTTGAGATCATTAACAGATTTCAGTAAGTTAACATGAAACCAATGATCAATGTTCAAAATGGCCTAAGAAATTGAGGGAAATAAAAGATAAATTAGCAGCAACTAGTCTCCATTGCAGAGCAGCCTTGAAAATCAAACTAGAATTTGGCTGAGGGGACTGGTTTTTTGTTGTTGCTTGGCTGTTTGTTGGGTTTTGGTGATTGTTGGGGGGAAGGGTTTCATGGAAACATGGAAACATTGTGGATGTGCTCTGATCCAGCAGTCATCTAAGCAGGCATCCCCACTCTTGAGGTTTCAGACAAGTCTTTCCTGCTTTCCAACCTGCTGGAAGAAGTTTGTCTTTTTAACAGTATGTCCTGTTTGATAGCCCCCACTTTCCTGCATAAGCAGGAATATGGAGGCTTGTAATACTCCCCATGGGAAATGTCTCCAGAAGTGCCACAGTTGCTACCAAAAGATTTAAAATTTTAATCTGACTTTAACAGGAAATTTGAATATAAATAATTTTATATTTTTCAGTAGAAAGAAGCTGTGATGGAACTAAATCTAGTTTAAAATAGATGCAGTTGCTCCCAGAAATTACCCAGATATTGTATTGTCTGTGCAAATGCACAGTCCAGGTCCTGTGACAGCATCTTAGAATATATTACTTTTGTCACACCCAACATGCTTTCTTCTCCTATAAAAAAAAGATTTCTGAATTTCCCAAACTGCTTCCATATGTTATTTTTACTTTTAAACACTCAAAAATTTGGTTTTAACACAACACTTAAATCTAGGAGCTGACGGGAATGGGTGGGTTTGCTTTCATCAACATAGTAAACTAGTTTTTCATTTCTGTATTTCTTTACTTGTCTTGCAAATGTTATTGTTCAAGGTGAATTTTATTATTTGATTAGTGGAATCAAGTCACCATACTTAATACACAACATACATCAGTAACTTCTTCCATATGATATGTGGTTTAATGAGCTACTTAGTGGTGACTCATTTCTCTGCCATATTCCTTTGCCACTGACTCTCTGTTGCTGTTGTTGAGCAAGGAAAAACAAGGCAGCAGTGGTTTGGATACCAAAGCCTTCAGGGAATAGTGAGTGGAGGATGTGCAAGAGTATCCAAGTAGGAACTGAGAGTGGAGGCTGGAGAAAAAGGTCCAAAAGCAACTGAACTTGTAATTGAGAACATAATAAATCCTTAAATAAATCACTGTGGGCTTGGTACAAAATGAGACTCTGAACTGCAATTTTAAAAAACATACTGTTTTAAACATAGATGTATCAATCTTTGTGATTGCATTGACAAAATAACTGAGACATTCATAAGCTGCATGTTGTAAAGGAAAAGTCAACCAGTTGCCAATGAAAACAAATTGCAGTGTAGTGAGATAAAACCCCTGAAGTCAGCACTCCCTCTCATAAAGATTACTTAGTTGCCATCAAAAACATCAGAGAACAATGTGCATGGGCTCACTTAGGTCTTCAGGGCATGTGGCAGGATTAGTGGCATACATTGAGTGTAATCATTTTCATTGAGCAAGCAAGAGTGTTCTTTTGCTGATCAGAACAGTGATCCACCCCTTTCTTTACATGCTCTCCCCCCATGGACTCTTCACCTGTTTCTTCCATCAGTCCTGTTCCACCTCCGCTAAGGAAATGAGTCTTGCTGCAGTCTGTCTCCTAGCATGGAGTTGTAGCAGATAGTTCTCATATTACAGCCAGTAGCTAAATTGCACTTCTCAAACATAACTTTAAAATCCACCCACTAGTGTGCATCCAGTGCATTTGGACTATCCAAGGTGGAAACTGCTATGTATCCACAAGAATCTGATTAGATTTTTAGTATGTAACTAAAGATTTTTTTAATAGTTAGAAGATCAGTAGCTCAAATTATTAATGAGTCTTTCTGTCTCTTGACAGGTTCATTCAAAAACTGCTGTATTGAACCTGTTCATGCAGATACTTAGGAAATATAAAAGATAAATACTTTAAAACTTCAGATTTCTGTTCTCTTTCATTAATAAACTAATAAATAGGTTTAGATTTACTCTTCTACCAAGTGATACAGACCTATCCCCACTTTCTAATAAAAGTTGATACTGCTACTGTAGGTGACTGGAATATACTGTCCTAACTTGTCCTAATACAAGATAATACATTTCAGTTTTATTTAGTGTTAGCAGGGAATAACATAATTAAATATTGTGGCTGTGTATACTGTATTGTTGAATTCTAAATGGCTTCACTTCCTTTTTTAATTTTAATTTGTTCATGTTGTTCTTGACTTAGCTACTGTTATCTTTGTTCAGTAAAACAGTCCCTTATTATGAAAACATTAGTAATGGCTTTTAGATGAATGGGGGGAAAAAACAGATGTACAAAATATTACCAAAGACCTGTAAATATTTCATGAAAGGAAGACACAGTTCAAGTGGAGCAGTTAATGAACCAAGCCATGATAGCATTAAAAATACAGAGCCGTGAATGTTCCAGTGTGACAGTACCCGAAACGTTCGGCTTGTGGCAGTGCCAGTAGCAGATGTAGAACTGCAAAGTGGGAGTGAAATCAGTGGCATCAGGCACTTGACAGCAGTGATCTTTGACTTGCTGGACAGGGAGACTTCTTGATCAAGAGAAAAATAAAAATCTTTCTAGTGAATGAAGCATACTCACATTTATGGGATTAGTGATATGGATGGAAAGTACTTCTGGCCCAATATCTAATGTGAAGTAGGACTATTGTTGTCATTAGATTAGTTCAGATCAGCCACAGCAGAGACCTGAAAATTCCAAAGAAGAGATGTTTCTCCTTCCCTCCCAGAGGAGGAGAGATGTCCCTGCTGGAGCAGGGGGTTTGGAACAGATAAACCAGATATCCCTTCCAACCTCAGCCATTCTGTGTTAGGGGAAAGTGGGGCACACCTTATTTGAAGGCTCCTTCCCTTCAGTGTTAGGGAGGGAACACACATTCGCAGCCAAGTATATCATCTGTATGATTAATGTTGTATAGTGACCCTCTGAGATAAAATGACATAATAAAGTGTGTTCAGTTAAAGAGCAGGTAGAGAGATATGACTTCAAGAGCTCTATGAGCCTGGGAGAATATTATGCCTCTTGAAGATTGCTTAAGCTAAAAGAGTGTACAAGAACACTCTGTAAAGTCAGAAAATCACCCAGGCAGAGAAAATGTTCGTGTCATTCAAGATGGAACCTAAAATGAGGGGGAGGAAATGGATGTTGTATGAAGTGAAGGGAGTGATATCTTCAGCTCTGAGCCACCTCAAACTTGAGTTTTTGTTTTCACAGTCGCGTCAAGTTACTTCTAAAAGTCAAAATTTGCGATGTAGTTGTACCAAATCCCATCTTCTCCCATATCTGCTCCAGGGACATGACTCAGAGAAGTCTTGAGACAGCTGGGAGAATTGAACTGTTTCAAATATGTTCTGTGTCTTACTTGTTGTTTTGGTTTTGATAACTTTTAATTTCCTACTTTGTAATCAAGAATGTAACCCTCTGCCTTGCTAGACTAAACTTGATGGCCTTTTTGGATTTGTCTAGCATTAATGATAGCCTCATGCAATAGTGCCAAGTATAAAGCATCTTGTCTTTTTCCCAAAATAGCTCTATTTGTTATCATGTCATGGAGAATTTGAAATCCAGAAAATGTTCAGGAAGGTAATTCAGGGTGACTTCTCCACCAAGCTGCAGAGGTTGATTTGGTAGCTAATAAAACCCAGGGTTGAATCTGAGGGAGAAATACCAACCAGTAATCGTTCTCTGACAAGGACCAGGCAGAACACAATTCCTCTGACAGCCACTTCATAGGTCTCACACTCTGATTACAGCCCCATTTATCCCCCATTGTGAACCCCAGGACTGGCAAGGATTTGCGGAAGGGGACTACTTGTTTCTGTTTCTTGTTTCCTAAGACTTTTCAATACCTTTGCCTGATCTTTTAAAACAATGTAGACCGGTGAATTTCACACATTTAAGACTAAATTAAGCAGAATACTTCAGCCAGATATCCCTGGGAGGTCTGGAGGAATAAGAGGTACTGAATGATCCTATCACCGAGTGAAGCAGAGCAGGAAATAATCCTGTTCTTCCATCAGAACTGCATGTGTGTGAGCCAGTGTTTATACCCCTGTATGATGTTCTTCCATGTAACGTCTGGTAAGGAATACCTCAGGGCAAGATTAAACAGGAACAGTCTGGAGAGTGACAAACAGGATGGTTAAAGAAAGTTGTTTTCATCTCCCTTCTTTTCCTTCCCCCTTGTGAAGTTTTTTGCTTACCCTTTGATTTCAAGTCGTGTTTCAGTGGACAGAACCTGTTGTGGGAAATAAGAAAACATGCTTAGAGTTTGCCTGCAGTTCTGCATTTAGTGGTGCTTATCACATCAGTCTAGGCACCCAGGGGTTTTATCCCTCATTAGAATGAATATATATGTCCAAAATTAAACATAGGCATTGAGCAGGAATGCAAATCTCTCCCAGATGGGAGCTGAGGGCAGGATATCCCTGTGGAGGGAACCAGCTAGATAAGACTGCACTGAGTTTTAAAGAACAGAGGAAGCACACCAGAATCTGAGATATGGTTAGATGCAATGAATCTTAATTTTTGTTTTTCTGGGACCTAACTTCTGTAAGAGAGGACTGAGTAAAATGCATCAACAGATACAGGAATCTATTCCTGGCTTTCTGGATAAGACTGTTTGTTGTTCCTTTCTGTTGTTCTTTTAACCTGATGTTAAAGGTGACAAATTTCTTGATGTCAAAAAAAAGCTGATGGGCTACAGATTGAAATCCCAAAAGACAATCTGACAAAAGACAATCTGGTTTTTTATATTAAAAAAACAATTTTTTTTTCCTGTGTTGCACTTCTGTGGGGATATTTACAATTGGAAAAGAACTCATACTTGTGATATCCTGCAGTATCACTAAATATGTTGTAATATTGTTCTCCGTAACATCTTGTGTGCATTACTGCTGGTAATGCAAATTAAGGTTCCTGCTCTTTCCTACTTGTGAGAAATTTAACCCATTAAAACCATTGGATTGAAAGAGAAGTCCTGGGACAGGTCAGCCTTGCAGCTACAGGTAACAATGCAGAAGTAGTCGGGCCAGAGGGTATTAGGGAGTTAACAATATCGGCCCCTGGACTTCAACACTGCTTTTCAAAACCATAAAACAAATCCTATATCAATAAAGAAGACGGCAAAACTACAGATGGCACAAGAGGATGACATTTCCCACAAGTTCTTGGACCATTGCAATAATTGTGAAACTTGCTAAATAAAAATTTGGAATCTTCCCAATTTCCTGTGCTAGAAAAGACATCTGTATGTGTGTCTCAGTTCTCATCCTTAACTTCCAGATTTGTAACTACAGAGCAACTTCAGGATTTTGTTGTAACTTCTGTGGCTTTTCTTTTAATTATTACACATGTAATTTCTTGACTTGCAAGTGACCTGCTATATGTCGGGGGTCTGTATATATTTTGACTTCTTTTTCTCCTTTCAGCTGAGGAGAAAGCATGCAGCCCATAATATTTCTCTCGTAGCACCTCAGTTTGAGTCCTGGAAACTGCATGTATTTCCTGCCAAATCATGCAACTATAACATCATGGCAATCACTAACAATACTTCTGTTGTTTGAAGCATGAGGTTTTCAGACTGTTAGGAATGCTGGTGTTGCTGCTTCTTTTAGTTATTTAACTTTTTCCAAAGTCAAGGAACAGTTCATATCTAGAGTACACTAAAAAGGCAGCTGAAACCTGATCTCAGTCTTTGGTTTGAATATTATCTTAGTTTGTGGTTCTCCTTTGAGTTTCCAAAAACAGTAGTGCCACTCTGGAAATGAAAACAATTGTAGTTTAAATTTGCTCCTCACTGGATCGCTGGGTGACGTGTGTGTCACTTCATAGGGTTTTTCCCAAGTTTTGCATCTGTGATTTGTTAAGTGCTTTTGGTTTGGGTGGGTAGAGCCTCATTATGGTCAGAAAGATACAGGATATAGTGGGCAGCTGGAGTCAGGCCCTGCTCCTCTGGGTGCCTCTTCAGATGTCTTTGGAGGTCCTGGCTCAGTGTTTCTGTGTTTGCTCTTTTCTATTAAAACCAGTTGTCCCTGCACTTTCTCTACCAAATCCTGCTGGACGGGGAGCAGCAGTCAGTAATTAAGTGGACCCAAAGGGAGAAGTTAAGATTGTAGAAGCATTAGGTTATAGGATTTGTCAATCTAAGAAGTAGGCCAGTCATCACAGCCTGTCAGTACAGACTACCCAAGGGGTTTTCTTTGATTATCTAATGTGTGTATGCATAATTGTACCACTGACAGTGCTAATTTTGATGTAAGGTTCTTCCAGTGGAAAAATAAAAGACCTAAGAGGTTGTTTTGCTTGACAGACTATGGTTAAGTGATGTGCTATTAGGATTTGCATAGGAATACATAGGTAATATGCCAATGGAGGCTGCTGTGCCTGAAACTGTCCAGTGGTATGTACTGACTCACTGTCTCCTCATGATGTTGGCAAGTGTGCAAGAATTGTAAGGATATGCCACGTTTCTCACCTAATTATTGCATATCCAGCAAGGGTCAGCTTGTAAGCAGTTTTATCAAAGGGAATATAGGTAAGTTTCTACGTACAGGTAGACACAAAGGAGAAAACCCATGCTTAAGAAAGGATAACTTCAGGCGTGTTGAAATCTGTGAGGTGTCAGGTCTGGAAGACACAAGTAGACCTCCAACAGTACAAGGGGATGGATTCATTGTGTGGTTTGTGTGTAAAATCAGATTTTAAGCGCAGTCTAGGGACTGTCTGTCTTACAGTGATGCTTTGCAAAACTGGACACCTCATTTTGCAGTTACCAAAAGCAAAAACCAATTTGACTTAAAGCATATCTAGACTCAGTCTCACGCTGCTTCTCCAGGGTGATGATATCCAAGGAGCACAGATACCCCCTGCCCCTTTGCAGACAGCCAGTGCTGCCATCTGGGAGAGGTGGCAATGCCCCCAGCAAGCACAGGCAGTGCCCTGTCAGCAAGGGGCTGCTGTGGGAGCACAGACCTGCCCGGTTCCTGAGCAGGCTGCTGTTCTCAGGCAGGGCTCAGCATTTCACTGAGAGCAGGGGCTCGCAGCAGTGCTGTGGGCAGAGCTGCAGGGCAGGCACAGGGCAGCAGCAGCGCAGGCCTGGGGAGGTGTGGAACAATGCCAGGTTCTCACTGCTGCTCACTCAGCCCTGAGTCACGGCTGGGCACTGACCTCAGGCTGGCCAGGCTGCCAGTTCTGCTTTGGTCTGAGGGCCAAAGCAGAGAATCACTTTAAGGGCAATGAGTACTGCTTTTATTTTCTTTTCCTTTTTGTAAGCTTTTAATGTCCTGTGTATTAGGGGCTTCCTTTTTATTTTCAGTTCTAGTTTCCTTGGTGTAAGTAAAATAGTTTTCCACTTGCTACTTTCCTTTTCATGGGTTAGGCATAATATTTCCTAACAAAATTAGTATCTAGTTTGATCTAAGATGATACCTGGGTAACAGTTAACAGGAAGAGCACTCTTAGAATCATACAATCATACAATCATACAGTCATCAAGGTTGGAAGAGACCTTTTCTTTCAGAAATGAGTAAAACTTCAGGAGGGTTTTGGAGGTTTTTTCGGTGTAGAACAAGATCCTAGGTAGTGGAAGGTGTGAAACACATACCATTTTGGTTGACTAAACTTGGATGTGAGTCTTTTCTAAAAATAATCAGTTGTAATACTGGACAAAATGGCAATGCTATACATGGTGTAATAGTTATAAACTTGAGTCAAACCTCAAGATGCTGTCTGAGTAAGAATTACGAGATACTCTTCTTGTAATCTTTGCCATTAATACTTTCAGCTTTGTGGGTTAATATCAACAGAGCCCAATCAGGCTTAGGAGCTACAAAAACATTCCGAAATATACAGAATGTAGACAGTGTGAACCAGGAAGGGGAAGGACAGGCTTCAGTTCTTTATGAAATGCTGACTGCATTAAGTGCCACAAGGTATAAGGCTCCATGATCTCTAATAAACTCCACAAGTAGTAATTGGTTAGATGTGAAAGGGATGGTTTGGCTTGTATTTCATCAGAGTAATGCAAACTTACAAAGAACAGTGAAAGGTGTTAAATAGCAAAACCTAGGTTTAGTTTTTACTTTTGCTGAAAGGCTTTAGCAGAAGACTGGAAAGTTTTGTCTCTCAAGAAGCTGTGATCCATGCTCTGAGCTGACTCAAAGTACTAGAGCTTTCTTTTTATTTTCTGAACTAACCACATGAAATACCTTCTGTTTTAAAGATTCTCATACACTTTATAGATGAACCTTGGTCAGTGCTTCTTTTGAACAATATATTTTGACAATTATGGCATGGAGACAGATCACCTTTTCTTTGGTTTAAAATTCTTTAAGGATGCTATAGAAATCCAATGGGATGATATGGTTTCACTGGTGTATATATGGTGGGCTGACACCTGCACCCCTAGTCTTAGACAGAGTTAAGTGGCAAAAATAAGAAAACCTTTAAAATCCTCAATGAAATACACTTTATACAATATTCCATGAGAGAAGTGGGATGCTATAGTAATTATTAAAAAGTAGATAAGCCTAATAGAATGAGTGAGGATTGACAGGCACAATATTCCATTGTATGTTAGCTCAGTCTAAATCCCATAAATCCTGTTTTTCTCTTACTGAGAGAGAAATTTTTTTAAAATGTGTCTGAGGGTTGTCTGTTCCCTTAGCCAACAGATGACAAGCAACTCTTGGAATTTCTCTGTGCAGTGTTAGATATCTTTCTGTCACTAAAGTTTTTGTCCAGTTTGCTTAACCTGAAAAAGGACCCAAATCCCACCACGCAAAAGTAATCTGGTAGCAATGCTATTGTCCATTTGAAACTAAGATCTAATCAGAATAGAATAAAAAGATGGGGAGGTAAAATAGGTAGTGAGTAGAAGGAAATCAAAGAAAGTGAAAGAACGTAGCACCCGTCTGTGTCTGAACGTGATTATTGGAGAGGCAGTGAGACACTTCTGCTGTGTGAGAGTCACTTAGAAATTCATAAGCCTGGCATTACAATGGTCCCACCTAATTACTATCACTGGGAAGAGATGAGTATTGAGCCATTCAGGAACAGGACACCTGACTTCTATTTGTAATTGCTTTTGTTTATAACTGATGGGAGCTGTTAACATTTGTATCCTCAGGCTCTGAGAGTCCATTAGGGAGCTCGGAGGAATGGCTAAAATGGAATTGCAGCTGGGAGGAGCATGTGTCAAGACAGCGAGGACTGCCAGACATCCTGTAATGTCATCAGCACGGCAGCCTCCACAGATCTGCACTACATTCCAAAAGAGATCCTTCAAAACAAACTTTAGCCCTCATTATAGATCAGAAATAAAAATGTGGACACATCACCCCAGACGTTCAGTGGCTCACGGTATCTCGAGGACTGCTTTGTTCTCTTCGGTAGTGTGGCACTTTCCCCTCAGTGAGTACACTGCTTGCTGCCCAGCTGAGCCACCCAAGTTTCCAAGACATGAGGAGCCTTAAAGACAGCATGACAGCCTGTGAAATCCAGTTTGATAGTGCTAAAAACATGAAACTACCTGCAAAAAAGCCTCCTAATGCTTCCTCCCCCAACTCTTCTTAGTTCTGGATTGCAAGACAGCCAAGAAAGCATTCCCTAGAGCTCTGCTCAGTCTGAGTCATTTGCAAACCTATTTTAACTTCTTTAACAGATTTTAAGTAATGTTTGAGGCTATGCATCTGCCAAAGAATATAGCGCAATGGTTCATAGAATGTATTTTTTTAAGAAAGGTTGATTTCTCTTTTTTTATCTTGCATGTACATCTTACATGTTTGAGGAAGGAGTGAGAAAGCAGTATTGTGGCTACCTTGCAGGAAATTACATTGGAGTCCTTGTATTTATCATTGCAGAAAGATGCAGGAAGCCAAATACTAGGAAGACTGAAAACAGAATATTGGGATTTTAATATATACACCATAGTAGTTAGGCAATTTATACTGGTTTAGATTAAGTTTTCATTCTGAGGGGAATTTGATTCCTGAGGAAACCTGTAAGCACAGAAGGGAATTAAGTCCTCAGAAGTCTGTATTTATCTCAAATTCTAATAAACAGCCAGCTTCCAACTTTACAGTGATCAGCTATTTGAAAATTAATCTTTTCCTAGAAAACACCTGTCCTAAATTTTTCCCACTTACACTGTTATATAAATATTTGCATTTCTTCGATGATGCATGTTCAAATTTGCATGGTGCTGGTTTGATTACTTATTGTAATCATAGAATTTACATAAATATGCATGAAAGGCATCATAATTTCCTCCCCTGTGTCTCACATGCTTTCGCTTTATGTACCAGGGGAGAGATGTACACTGTGCAATTCTGCTTAAAGAGGGTATGTTGCCTGCTCTGGCATCACTTACAGTATGGAGGCAGGATTTATCCACAGCTCTTCTCCTGAGTTTATTTGCACAACTCATTGTTAACGCAGCTGGCCCTCTCTCCTGAAAGTTTTACTAACCTGAGTTTCACACAGCCTTACCAGAGCAGGTTTTTTCTTTTTATGTGTGTATTGTGTGCTGTACTCTCATCTTTTCAAAATGGCAATAATACAAAGAGGATGTGCAATTAGTTCAGAATGTGTATGCTCTCCACTTTCCTTTTAAGCCTGTGAGGACAGATAAAAGACTTTTCTAAACTATCAATGGATTTGTTTGCCAGATGCTTTCCAGATGAGTACAGTGAGGGTGGAGAAAGCAAGACTTTTGGCTCAACACAATTCCTTTGGTTCCTTTCATACTTCTTTCAAAACAAGCTTTTGTTTGTTTTTTAAGAAACAGGAAAAAAAATCTTGGCAAGTAGCAGGCATTTTAGAGGGAAGATTAGTTTGTATAGTATTGTGTTGAAAAATTGGGCATCTTTAGTTCTGGAGGGATGGAGGAAATTGCTCAAGGGTTATTTAGATTCTCTGAAGGATTATATTTTTTAAATACATGGGGTTTAGCTTTCTAATGTTGAAGAATGTTCTGTATGTGAGAAGTCTGAAAATAATAGAATTGTCATTTTTATTACTTGTATTACTTTTTTCTCCTGTCCCCAGTATGTAAGAGGCCACTTGTTCAGTGCACTCTGGGAAGCAAAAATGGAAACAAGCTACTACTTTGTTTTCTGTTTACACCCTGACATTTCTAAACAAGAGAAGAATGCAGAACACTTGTAGAAGAGATTATTTTCTTCTAATTTTGCAAGAAATAACAAATAGAAGTTTGATGATTTGGATTTAGTAATGATGTGTTATATGAGAAATATGCAGAGCAATTAGAAATGCCAAGAGAGTCAGGCATTTTAAACCTCCCTACCTGGTATAAATGCCAGACTGTGCTTCTTTCTGAAGAAAGAAATGTCACATTTTCTGCATGTGACAAACCACTTCGGCATTTCCACTGCTGATAACTATAGCACAAAAATCTGAAAGATTGAAGGCTCCGGTGGGTAAAGGAGCAATTAAGGAAGCAATCGACTGATCATCACTGTCATTAGTGAAAGTGGAGGACAATTAAACAAACCAACCAAGCAAAAAACCCACCTCATTCCTGTGTAGGCTTGTTCGGAGCTGGTTCACAGGTTTGGTGCTGAAGGCCTTTCAGGACTTTCCATCACAAAAATGTGTCCCCATCATGGTACTCCAGCCTATCACACCCAGAATGAATGTTCAGCAGCCAAGAAGAAAGGCTTCAATAAGCTTATGTGTGAGAGATTCTCACTGATGAGCCATCTCCTTCTGCCCACAAGGGAAGGATACATGTTCCTTTTTAAAATCTCTTCTTTTCATGACTGACCCAGTATATTATCCAGATCTTCAGCTTCAGCATGCCTTGGAAGTGCTTTAAATTCAGGCAGAACTGTGAACATAGAGGTTTGGTACAGTGTGATTGCTTTGCCGTGAACAAGTTTGCAAAACCAATTCAAATGTTGGTCCCCCCTCAACACATTTTTCATAAGTCTTTCCAAAGGACAGATTAGTTCTTTTGTAGTGGCCTGGGAGAGAACTGTAAAGCACCTCAAGACAAAGAATCATGGGCTAAGACCATGGTCTGCTGTTCGCTGTACAGAAGCAGGCAAGTGAGGTATCAGGGTGGACATAATAAAGCACATATGGGTTTGCAGTGAGCATGCTTAGCATATCTCTTTACCACAGAGTGAACTGCAGGTCTGGAATATTTCACTGTCAGTGCCTAAGACTGAAAAATCAGTATATTTATGCTGTAGCTAATGCTGTTCACTGCAATTCTTTCACTTCATTACTGAGACAAGTTGAAAAGCAAAGGTCACAGTTTGCTTAAGCTGCCAATGCTGAGTTCATCAGGCAGGAAGGAAATGCCTTCTTCAAGAATGTATTTGGATGGTAACTATTGCATGATAAGGTTGGAACAGATGATCCTTGAGCTTCCCTTCCAACCTGGTATTCTATGATTCTCTACTTCTCTAGTTTATATGACAAAATGATGCTGATTCCTGTATCTCCTCTGACCATATTTCCCTGTCCCAGTGTTGCCACTGTGCTTCCCCCCCCCAATCCTGTGCTACTTTTTCCAAATTACTCTTCCCACTTGGTAAGAATCTGTTTCTTTCCCCCCACTTGTCCTTCAAAGGTAGCAGTGCACCCATTTCCTCCTCTCTGAAAAGCCTTCTCAGCACTTCCTATGCCCTGGCTGGCAGTCACTGCTGGCTTTGGCAGGTCCATATGCCAGAGAACAGTAAAGTCAATGCATGGCTGCGAGTCAGTGATGGAGAAAAAGTGTTTTCATTGGGTGGTGAAACCATTTGCTCTGTAACTCCAAATATATTATCCCACTGTTAAATGAGTAGGTCTCAGTAGTCTGCCTTAGCACCAGAGATAAAGGGAGTTTGCAGGAAGATGTTGTGGGAAGCTGTGGATGGGAAGCTCAGAGTCCACTTTAATGTCAGTAAGAAAATTGCAGCTACTGAAACTACGGCAGGCAAATACAAAGACAGGCTCGGCCCTCTCTCAGGCTACTCCAGACTTCATGCTGCTTAGCTGATGAAAAACTTCCAGGTTCTGTTCTTCTAAATCAAAGAATCTTTCCTCATAAAAAGCAAAGCTGTGAGGATAATGCATAGAGCAGTTCTAGTAAAGTTCCAGCATGTACTGGGGTGGGTGCTGGTGCTATGGGGAAGAGGATAAAAGGGGAGAAGTTTTCTTCTAAAGCCCTGTATATTGCACAGCTCAGAAAAACAAGTCTGTCACCATCTCATCAGTTGCTCTCCCTTCCCTTCACTGCACCTTGAATGTTCCCCAGTGAGAGAGTCCTGCCTCTGCTTTGCTCAAGATATCAAACAGCCTTGACAGCAGGCTCAGTGCCTCGTGCCAGAGGACTCTGCATGGCTACAACAGCTCTAAATACAAAGTGAGGGCCTTAAGTAGGCAAATCTAGCTGCATAAACTCTCTTGTAAATGTTGTCATACTGAGAATAGTTCTTCTGCTGCTCTTGAAATATGGAAGATAAATGAACATTAACATGCTGGAGCTATCTACAAGTAATAAATTGCAGTGCCTAAATGTTTATGTATGGGACTTGTGCTCGCCAGTGCACAGCTCTGATTTATCTGCCCATGGGGAGAACCAGGTAGCAGTTCTTTTGCTTAAGTGCTTCTAGTTGGGGTACAAAAAAATGTATCATTTAGGGCTGTCTGCTTAGCAAGACTGTCAACTTTCCTGTAAAAACTGCAGATGAGGAAAACACTAATATTTTTCCACCCATCTCTGGATGACCTGTTTAGCAGCAAAGTTTTGTACCTCACTTGCAGGTTAACAAACAAGCCAAACCCACTCAGCAGGCTCCCCCTGACACAACTTCTCTGCTAGGCCATGTTATTCCCAAGTTTTTCTTTTGTATAGACTTGTGCCTTTATTAAAGTGCCATTGTTTGCTTAGGCACTTCTTGTCTGTGCAGTGTTCAGAACACAGGAAACCTCAGCTATGCCAAAAATCTTTAATGAAGTATTCAGAGTACATTTTTAAATGCATTCCCCTATCTAGCTGTAAAACTGTAGTCTCTCTGCTCAGACTAACAGCCATGAGGACAAACATAAATACTGATAATTTTATTAGGGAAATCAATTCATTTGTGCTCAGTCCAATGCACAAAACTTATTCTGCAGTAAGTACTTGTACAGATAAACTCTTTCTTTTTTTCCAATAGACTCAAGGAATAAGCTCAGCTTTAAGGATCTGGAAGAGGGAAAAATATTTGGTAATTTTGGTACAAGGCATCTATTAGTAATTAGTCATAAACTCCCTTGTTTTGAACGTGGGTTTTGTGTCATTGAATTTCCGTAGCATCCCTGAGCCCGCGTAGCTTGGGGTAACACTTTCTAGTTATAAATTTCAGCTGGAAAGGCAAACACTCCTTGGGACTTGCCCTCTTCATAGGAGTGGGTCTGTGCAAGCCTTGAGGGACTGTGCTGTGCAGACAGCATTTGTGGCACTGGCATGGGACAGCTTTGTCCCCAGGTCTGTTTGGTACGTCTTTTCCTACATGAAACAGAGGCATGGGGCTGCCCTTTCTTTTGTGTCTGCGATGTCAGGAGGGAGGGGCCTGGCAAGGGTTGTGCTCAGCCTTAAATGAGAAAGGTGAAGCGGGGACACAGAGCCTGAGCAAGCAGAAAGGAGGAACAGCCGCATGAGAAGCGCTCCCAAGGAGAGGGGGCAGGGCAGGGTGCCTGGAGAGTGGCACGGAGAGGAGCTTTTCCAGAGGCATGTTAGAACCGAGAAGTGCCATTTCAACAGCCAGTTCAGCAACTGATGGAGGTAATGCAGCAAGCACAGTAGCGTGGAGCTCAGCTCTGGCTGTAAAACATGTACAGAATCCTTGGTTAACACTTCAGCAGCTCAGTCCACGGGCTGGAGTCACAGCAGCATCTGCAGTGCAGAAGCATCTCTAAGTGCCTGGACAGAGGGCTGGGTTCGGCTCCGCGGGGCTGAGAGCAGCGCAGTCCTTCCTGCAGCGTGTTTGGATCCCTGCACCTCTGCAGTGCACGCAAACGAGCACGGTGGATGCAAATCGCCATCCCGAGCCCATTTTCATGTTTACCTTGTGTTCCTGCACGGCGTGTTTGCAAATGCTTGGGAGTTAAACACGGCTAGGAGTGCGTAGGAACATGAGGGGATCACGTACACAGCCCTGGCAGCGTGTCAGGCTCCGGGAGAGCCGGGGCTGAGACAGTTATAGGTGGAGCTGTCTGAGATAGCTGCACGTACAAGTTTCACAGACTTCTCTCAGAACATTGCCTGCAGGGCACAGATGTGGTAGGAGGGGATGAATACACTCCTGCCTTTGTTGCATGTTTGTTTTTGAAGCTGAGCTTTTAAAACAATGTCACTTTTCCTCCTACGGTGCTCTAACTACACCACACAACACCGGTGCCTGGATGTTTAGCCTGAGCCTTGCCACATCAGCGTGTTCAGGTTGTTCGACCAACCTTTTCCTTCCTCTGTGCTAAAGCAAGGGACCAAAGCAGGATGCACAGGCCACAAGGAGCATTGTGCAGGGGTCCTTGCAGGGGCGCCTGTGCTCTCGTGCCTGTAAGTGTGGTCCTTGTATCAGTCTGTGCTGCTCAGGAACCCCCAGCAGCACTGCGGCTCCCTGCTCCTGCTGTCCCACCTCCTCTGCTTGTGAAAACTGTGACAATCTTTTAGACCCTGCAGAGGTGGGACCCACTGACTCTCATTGTCCCACCACCTTCCTGACCACGCTTTGCGTGTTGCCCTCTGTGGAGATTATTCTCACCACCATCTTTCATTAGGGTAAAGCCTGGTTTTCTCGGGCTGAATTCTCTTATGAACGCTTGTTTCACAACACTGAGAAATTTCTCACAAGAAGACAACCTCTGTCTTGTTTATTTAGACGTATTTCCCTTCAAACTTTTCCACTTTAAAAATTCCATTCGATATTGGAGGGTTTGGGGATAGTCCTACAGTAGGAAATGCCTTAAAAAAAATAAAAAGCACCACACAACAAAAACCCTACAAACAACTGATGGGGAGTCTCTTGTACACCATAGGTCTGCCTTATATTAAATGCACCACATCAGCATGGGTATTTTGTATGAGTTTGAATTTCTTTGCACTGGCAGTCAATGATGGATTGCCTTGGTGTTTATAAATACTGAGAGAAAATCCAAACAAAAGTTCAGATCACTGTGTCATCTCCTTTACTTATTTGTCCAATATGGCTACAGGAATGTTATATGTGTTTTTAAAAATAAAAACCCCTAAGAGATCAAAGGACATCATAGGAAGACTGGATAAACATTTATAGATTCCAGCTGAAAAAAACCTACAGCTATAAAGTCTAAATACTTAGAAGGGTCTTTCCTTCATCAGTAATACTTAGACCAGTCTGACCTGTATCTTATTCTCCTGACTAGGTTTTAATAGAAGGCTTGGTTTATAGCATGGTTTTCAGCAGCCCTGAGGCCAGGGAACAGATCTGAACTGGTAGTGCCCACAGTTATTTTATGACTTGAGCAGGCATGTTCTTACATGATGTGGGATCACAATGCAGTGATACTGAAATTTCTCCCATTCTTTAATACTTCAAAGCAATTTGCATCGGAAAAAAGATTCTCTGTTTTATATCCTCTATAAATTCAAATTCTTTATTGCACAGTAAAGCATTGGTTATTTGTTATTGGTTATTTGTTTTTCATTGTTGGAATTGGTTGTGGCTTTATCTTCATAACTTAATCCCTTGATTTGAAAAAGAAGCTCGTAACCCATTTGGGATGGGTCTCCTTCTTAAAAGAATTTGGGGCTGCAGAAAGAAGCTGAAAATGTCATAGTACTTTGTAAACTACTGCTTTGGTGTCAGAATCCAGGTCCAGAGTCATCTGATTTGCTTGTGTTTGTCACTGGTGCATCTACTTTTACTGTGTTGCAATTCTCCTGAGCCTCTTCTGCAGAACGTGTTGCCTGTACACTTTCTCTTGCAATGATGAACAAAAATGTGCCAAAACCCTTGTGTGCAGTGACAAGCAGGTATCAGAGCTGCTTGTGGTTAAAAACTCAATCATCAGACACACAGGTCTCCTCAAGGGTATAGGGATTTGAAATTTCATCTCTGCTGAGCATAGATTAGATGCAGTTTGCCATTGTTTCCAAGAGCTGCCAGGAGTTTTGTTGTATTAGGAAATGTACGATTGTGATGTTTTAAATTCATGCCTGTAATGATATGGGTGGGGGAGAAATCCCGGAAAATCCTTTTTGGTCAGTGCCTATGTTGGATTAACCATCCTGCCCCTGGGCTCACCCTGTCTGCAGTCATTAACTGCTCCAGGGCTCGCTGATACTGTCCATTTTTAAGAGGGAGAGTGTATCATTAGACCATGTTCTGATCAATGATAGTGACATTATGTCCATGTAGAGTGCAGATCTCTGTGGGCTTTTGTGTATTTCTGCTGCACAAAAATCAGCTTTGCTCATATTCTGAGACAAAGGTATCATCATGGATTGGGGATGTGTAAGAGTTCAGATTATCTCTAGATTCAAATTCAAATTTAAAAGGCCCAAGAACATGGGTTTGAAAAGGTTGGACTCAATACGGTATCAGAAATGGGTCTTCTGAGAGATTATTATTTTTCCAAGTAGCTAATACTTAGGTTTTTATACTGGGGAATGAGCAATATCTTCTGGGAGTTAAAAACTCCCAAGCTGACACATGGGATGAGGAAGGTCTTTGAAAAGTCTTGTCATACAAGCACCATCACATATATCGATTGACTGGGCACACCTTCTGGCACAAATTCTGCTTCTTTGCTGTTATTTTAAATTTTTTTAAAAAAGTGCTCCTAGTAGAGTTGGATAAAATAAATTGCCTTCACTGTAATCAGTAGTGTTATTGCACCCAACTGCTGCTGTCATTAGTGAAGATACTGAAAGCCATTGTTTTCTTACTCTATTTGGAATTTGAGTCCATAAACTTTTATGAGCTATAGTTTAGATAATGTTAGGAAATGGCTTGTCTGGAACTAAAATTATCTCATTGTTTCAAACAGGCAGGGACAGGTTTTGGTCTTTTCTACATTATTTGCTATGAAACAGATCTTATCTTTTGAGTGTTATGGAATTGCACATCAAATTTTTGGGTTTATACATGGAAATAGAGTAGATCTGGCTGCTTGATGTCTGTGGCTCCATATGAGTGCAATAATTAATGATCTAGTTCACAAGGAGAGATATCTATGAAAAAAAAATGTTCTATTCTCTTGGGGCTTTTTAAAAGAGATTCTCAGGTTTATCTGTGTGAGTATCTTTATGATTGTTAGAATTGTGTTTCCTTAGATGTATTCCCGTCACAACTGGGATTAACTGCATTCTGGAGGCTGAGTGTAAATTTGTTTACACAGGAAATCAGTGGCAGAACAAGATTTTTCTGCATTAGCCATCGATCTTGGCTTCTAAGGAGCAAATAGTGAATTATTTATTTTGGGGTTTATATAGCTTTATAGCCAAAGTCCATGAAAGTTTCCTCCTTTTTGATAGCCTAAAGAAAACCATTTACCTTTTATAAGAGGATGTATGCTATCAACAAACTGAAATGCCCTGCATGTGTGGATACCGCTAATAAAAGACAAGAGCACTTTTTCCACTGAGGGTTTGTTTTCACTAGGATAATACACTTCATCTCTTCTGGTCAGTTATATTTAGGGAAGAAGATGATTTTTGTACAGTGTTGTTTTTGCAGTGCTCAGTGAAGATTTGTTCTTGCTGCTGGTAGGTGAATCTCAGGGAATTCCTGTACTCCGAGTGATGCTCTCCAAGAACAGCACAAGTTATTGTGGCTCCCTGGGTTTAGGCAGCCACTCAGAGTAGGAATTCACACTGTGAGCAAACACTTCAGTGTTGTTTGCACTGACAATGTACCAAGTGAGGTCTCCACCCAAAAGCAGAGTCAAGATCTTGGACAGAACAGTGCTGAACAAAGGCACAGTCAGGAGGGAGCTGGAATTTGTAATGTTGAGAATTATTGTTCAGCCCTACCACCTCCATCCCAAAGTCCCCAAATTTTCAAATTCAGGCTGGCTCTCTCCTTATGTTGATTGTTTTCAGACAATGACATTTTTTTCCTTCTTTTTTCTTTTGTTAAGAATGGGGGAAAAAGTGAGGTCCCTTAGAAGTACCTCCATTCTCCTAAATATTTCTTAATTGAGTTCTTGGCATAAGGAAGGGAGAAAATATGTCTGGCTATTAGAGTAGCTGTGTGAACTGGGAAAGTCTCCAACTTCCAGAAATATATTTAAAGGCTTCAAGAAGATTCAAATTTCCAAATAATTTTTACTCTTTTGCTTGGTCAGCTGTCAGTATTTGATAAATAGGGTGGGACTATTGTCAATATTTAACAGCTCAACAAAAATATTTTTCTTCATACACTGTAAAAATAGTATATGAAATGCAAATAAAGTACTTTATTCCACAGTTTGGTAGTAACAGAAGTGATAAAATCTCCCTTGCCTCCATACAAAGGCATAGAGAGGGAGAAAAATGTTACCAGTGGAAACAGTCCTCCCCACTGGGAAACAAAACAGTGAGATTCCTCACTCCTCCCTAAAGTCACGTCCCTAGTGGGGTTCTGTGATAGAAGTTTGTTGTGAAGTGTTTCTGAGTAAGAAACAGCAAGGTAGGACTGTTAATTCAAACCAGATCACTGTGAAGTCTGCAGAAACAGAGCTCCTCCTTTATCCAGCCACACAGGACCCCTTGAATTGCTCTGCAGTCGAATATTGCAATACAAAACTCACTTACTTCTGGAACTTTCCCTACATTCAGAAAACTTCATCCCAGAAAGCCACCAGTTAGGATTACATTGCTGGATGGAGCAGCCTGCCCTCTCCATAGCCATGTGCAACCTGACTGTGGCATCATCCTGGGAAAAATCAAGATGCAGCATAGTCAGTGCAAGATGGGTTTAATGAGTACCAGAAGGAGGCCTGGATGTCATTTCCCAATTTTGTGTTCCAAAATGGTTTCTTATTATTTAAAATCTCTAGAAACTTTATTTCTGTGTGAATGGTTTGACACACTAGCCAGGAGACGCTGCTTTTTTAGCTGGAGGAGAGAATCTGTGTGTCAGCCATGCTGTGACAGCCCAGGCTGGCCGCAGGGACGTGTCCACACCGGGCAGCCCCGGCCGCCTCTGCAAGGGCACTTGTGTTGGTAGCCTGATTAAGCCACCACCCACACAAAACAAAGGATAAGGAACAGTGCCAGTTTATTCAGGAGACTTTCAAATCTGTCATTGTTTTGGATTTGGCTTCTGTCCAGCGTAAAATGCATTTTGCCTGTTCCTACAGCTGCCGTGTAGAGAGGACCCTGAGGTAGTAGGAAGCTGCTCAATTACTAGAACTGTAGTGTGCCTCTTATTCTGTAAATGAGTGAGTAAATCCAGGAAGAAATACAAATAATAGTAAAACTTTATTATTCTATTTTGCCCAAAACAGCCAGGATGCATTACCAACTCGTTCTTCCTCTAATCCTTTACTACTAACAGTTAATGTGTTTCAGCTGCCATCCAGGAAAGTCACATCTCAAAGCCCATTCCATCCTTCTCCTGTCCCCCCCCCAACAAGGCAGAGCTCCACTGAAAACCAGAAAGCTGAGCAGTCTTGACTTACAGACTGAAGGACAATTTCAGGGCACTTTAAGAACATCTGTTCCTGTATGATGGTTCCATTCCTAATTTGTCTTAACACTCTCGTCAGTCTCAACAGAGCAATGGTTCTGTCTTGGCCCAGGAAGTCCTTTGAGATCCAGTTTTAGATAAGTACATACCTTTAAACAGGTAAGAGCTTAAAGACTTGGGCAGATATCACATCAGTCACAAATAGTTCTTATAAATACACACATTTTCTTCATAATTATTGTATGAAAAATCAGATTAAGAGCTGGAGATGAAAAGATTCCCTCTAAATCAACACAGGCTACATGAGTACCTGAGGTGGCAGCACTGGAATTGCCCTTCAGCCTCTGTTAATCAAGTTTATTCAACCTCCTCTAATTCCAAACAGCAAATCTAGCATTGCTAGACAGGAGGAGAGTGTAAGAATGGGGTAAGCATTTAAACTGCACCTTTCCAGACAAAAACAAACACAGATGGCACACTACCCTGAGCAGTTAAATGCTGTGTTGTACTGACAAGTATGGTGTTTCAGTTTGACTTCTCTAGCTAGAAACTCACATGTGTCTTACAATATTTGTTATTTTGTCATGGTCTGATTCTCTTAGAATAAGTCTACTAATTCTTTTTGAATTAGTAGCATCTACAGCTGAGAATATGAGGTTATTTAAAGGAAAGAAGCTTGATGTTAATTTTCAGTAGCTTATAGGGCTTCATTATTTGAGGAAACAGAGTAATTCATTATCTCCATCAGGAAATATTTGCGACCCTTGCAACTTACATATCATGCACTGAGGTATCAAAGGTTACTGTTCAAGTGTAGCTGGTGAGCCATGGGGTGCTGGGGAAGACTTTGGGCACATTGACACTTCTTGTCAGTGAAGAGAGAGTTTGCCTTCACAGGAGTCATCTTCCAGCGTTGATCTGGGGACGATCAGCAGCTGCAGAGTATCATTTGCTTCTTGCAGACATCCCTTTAAAGCCTGTATGATGTTTATAGTGTCAACTTCAGTGGCCTGAGAAAAGAGAAGGGGACAGGTTACTCACATAACTGCAGCAGAGCCTCACCACATTCCTATTTTTAAAGCCGGCAGGTCACACTTTCATTCAGGGTTTGTACAGCTGGCCTGGACTGAGTCAATGTGAAACCTCTGCCAAACTGCTTGCAGAGCACCTGTGAGAAGTGAGGATGTCTCGCTTGTGTTGACTTCAAGAGTGGATTAAGCCACCCTGCTTTGACAGATCTCATTGATATCTTAACTTGCAGCCTCTCACTCGAGCAGCCTCTCTGGGAGCATCATGGCTGTTTTGAACACCTGTGGAATACGTTTGTGATGGATGGTACCAGCCAGTGTTGGTGTAGTTCATGATAGCTTAAACTTGTGGGGCAGGATGTGCTGAAGAGCCTAGATTTGGCAGGGGCACATGGCAATCAGAATCAGCTGTCAGAAAAACCCCAGAATATGGAGCTCTGAGATCAAGGGCAGATATTGGCCACAATGCTTCCAGCGGTTTCGCAGTGGAGATGTGGCAAATCCTTGCATAGTCACTGAGCTGGTAAGCTCTTCATACTGCAAAACTGTGTTTCTGTTAATTTCTCCATGCACTATGGACTGTAAGAAAGATTGACTTTTCCAGAAACCACTTTTAACTGATTTTGGGACAGTCACAGTTGTTGAACTACAGAAAAATTGGACTTTATTAATTTGTTTTCTGTCTAATCCCTTCAACTATAAAGTTGGCAGCACACACAGGGGACAAGTGCCAACATCAGCACTTCCTTTGAAATAAACAGCAACTCAGATAACATTTACATGTTACAAAGAAGTGGTTCATTTGATATGTTCTTTCTCTATTGCTGCCGAGCTATAAGGCTGAATTCTTCTTCTTTTAAACCATGAAAGAAATAAATTATTTAAAAGCAAAAAATCCCTAGAAAGTGAAGTAGCAAATGGTTTTACTTTCTCAGAATTTTGTGTCTTAGAAAATACATTTGAAGGTGTGAGCTCAACCAAAAATTCTGATAGGAAAGAAGTGTCCAAATTTCAAATACCCTGTCAGGATTACAATTTCTAGTTGCAGATCTGATGAACATAGCATTGAATGATTTGGATCAGCTAAAGCATCCAACAGAACTTGGTCTGGATTAGGGAGCTATAGTGAAGTAAAATTCATATGCATTTTGGGAAGGACAGGATATTCTAATTATCTGTCAATATAACTACTTCTAGTGAACACTGTACTTGTATAAACATTTGGGTTAAAATATTAGAAATCATATTAGACTGACAGAAAACTTGCATGTACGTTAAGCCTAAAATACTTCTGAGTATCTGGGGGACATTTTATGAAGCTCTTACATAACCTAGGGGCTAGCAGGAGTTAGATTGACCCAGAACCTCTAGGTACTTCTGAGTTTTAAATATGTCATATTAATGTCTTTTCACTCCAACTGAAGAAAAATTCAGAGACATTCTAATGTTCCAGTGACTTCAAATGAAATTTCTTTTTTTTTTTTTTTTTCAGACAAGACCCTTTAGAACATCAACAGCATCACTGGCAATTGTGGGAAGAAGAAGGGATAATGTAACACTCTGCATTTTTCATCCTAATTAAAACATGTTCAGTATTTTGGATATATGAAATCCCAATGACCAGATTCATATCAATCTTAATGCTGCCAACAGTTTTGGGCAAGAGATCTTCAGGGAAGACATGGAAAACAAAACTCAGAGTGAGTATAAAATTGGAGTTGTTCATTAATATTTAAGGCCATCTTGTTTTGTTCCATTTGTTGGAGTTTTTTGAATAAAATGGTTATATTAGCTAAATTGCCTACCTAATTGATTGTGTGGTGCTACCAGAAGTGACAAATGATCTGCTCCTACAGTAAATGTAGCTGCTAAGTGAATGCTCCAGTGTAATCAGGAGCTTTTTCTGGTTTCTTGCAGCTGAACTGCACCTAGAACGGGCATGATTTATGTGATATAAAAAGCCATGTGAATAAAACTGTTCAAATGAACATAAAAGAATTTGGATCCAACACAATATTTTGTGACAGAATGGAGCAGAGCATGAAGTTTAAGAAAACTAATTTATGGATGTGCCAAAGGAAATGTCAGGATCCTATTAAGGAGGTATGAGGCTGAAAAAAAGGTACATTACATTGTACATTTATGGTTTAAGGAGTTAGAAAAAGTGAAAAGATGCCAGTACAATAAATCATGATTTATTGCCATTTCCTTGTTTGAATAGAAGCTTTTTTGAGCTGATAAAACAGTTTAGAAATAACAGAAATTCTTATTTGAAGCATTATGTACTTCAATAATCTCATTGTATGTGAAGCTGTTGTACCCAGTAGGATTCTCCTAGAGACAAAAATAAAAAGAGAACAGTTTTACACTTTTCATACCAATGTGCAAAAGACATTTTCACATTCACGTGTATCCAGAAAGACACAATGCACACTGTCCCATGGATCACAGCACAGGGATCACCAAGCTGAGGCCAGCCTGTGCTGTGACCCCCCCAGCTATACAGCCAAAATATGTGTCAGATGAGCTGGTCTGTGCCAAGGTGAGAGTGGAGTCACTCAATAGTTGAAAATTAGTTGAGGCAATAAGAGATGCTGCTTCATTCTTATTTGCAATTAACTTTTCAAGGAGCTTAACCATTAGATGGGTTTTTTTGCATAAGACAGACTTCTGTCCAGGATAACATGTTCTTAAAATAGGTATGTCCTAAAGTGAAATCTTGTGTTTCTTACGGAATGGAATTAAAATCAATTCCTAACTCAGACATGAGACTGAATCCCAAAGGTTATCAACCACCAGCAAGCAATTGAACTCTTAACTGTCCTGGAAAAGGGATTCCAAAGACAACTGCATACACTGAGCTTCTAAAGGGAACTACACACACTGACGTTTTGATTCATTATTTCAATTATGTCAAGCTTCTTGGATTTTACTTTTTTTCTCCCAGAATTTGAATTGCAATGTAATGAGTGCAAGTCCAGTCTCATCAAACTGATTCACACTGTCATTGAATTTCCTGTTCTTGAGTAGCTGATGAAGGAAGGGATGTAGCAGTCTGACCTCTGCTTACTGAGACTGAGGTGCATCACGGCAAAGTCTTTCTGTTCTTCCCTGAAGGTGTGTCTGAACACTTTCAGTGGGTTCTCCTTTGCCTTTATGGATCTCTCCAGTATCATAATTTTATCTTCTGTCTGGAAGGTTTCCTGAAGTACCTGAACAAAGCAGAACATTTTTGTAAGCCTCACATGCATACAAAATCAGAACCCACCTCTGCTTTTAAACACTCCTATTGGAACTTCCATCCTGGCATGTCATTTTGCTTAATTTAGGGGAGGAGACTACTATAATCTCATATCAGATGGATGAATTAGTATCATTTTGGCTTGCTCTTGCCATTTCTCTAAAAGGACATATGGTAATCAAATCTCACAGGAGAGCCAGAAGGAACTGGCCATGTACTCACATATCATAAAAAAGCATTTAATTAAGCTCTTCCCAGAAAAGAGGTGAAAAGCTTCCACTAAGAAAAGCACCATCTCTTTCCTATTACAAAACTATTAAATTTGTAGGCAAATTGGAATATATGTTTATTACAACAAGAAGAGAATCATTGAATTACAGCTGTGGGGGAAGTTACAAGTGTGCTTTTGTGATAAAGCCGTTTTCACAGAGGCAGTGTTTATAGCTCTACAGGATCTCTTTCCATTTTGCTTCACTATTAATTTTTCTCCTAAGTAAAAAAATCTGACCTATGCTTGATCTGTGAATGTCTATCTACTACTTGATCTATGAACTTTTTGCAAAGGTGAAATTCCAATAAACTGTCACTTTCTTTTAAACCTTCATTCAATTCTTTTGAGGACATTTGCTGCAAGACCATATGAACACAGTCATATTTCCATACTGAAACTTTCTCAAAGTTTTGAAAACTCTCATGGGAGCTGTAGAGGGAAGACCAACTTCCTTTAAAGACTTATTTTCTGTAAATGGAGGAGATAAGGAGTGAATATTACCAAAATATGTGTTTTACTCTGTATGAGGGGGAAGGAGAGAGAAATTGCAAATGAAAAGTTTTGTTCAGTATTAAAAAAGAAAGAAGGGGAACAATGTTTATATTTCCTAGCCTACTGATTATTATGTTACCCTCATTTATCAGGATTCATTACAGTCAGTGTGGTGAATCCATTCAAGCATTTCCTGTAGATAGCTTTGGAGTGGAAGAGGTCAAACTGAACTAATGTAGTTTCTCAGCCAGTTTACTAAAATCAATGCAACTTGAATTTCAACAACCACTAAAAATGGCATAACATGATTTAAATTATGCTGCTGTTTAGATCTGATCTACACACTAAGTTGTAGCAGATTTGCTAATGGTGTGTGTGTGGTTTGAAAATTGAATTAGTTCCTGCTGCTGAAAGGTTATTTATAGACAAAACCCAAAGAGTTAAGGATGCCAAGAGCCTGCATCCCAGTCCAAATCCTTGAGGGCTTGTTGACACTGTATAGTGGAGCAGTGGGAAAGATCTCTTAGCACTGTCCAAACCCACTCAGCCCTTCAGCAAAGCAGTTTTGCAGTAGATGAGTCACTCTGGGCCCTGAAGCAGCAGCCTGTGAACATGATTGAACATTTGAAGCCACATTTCCACATTATACTTAGCCCTTTGTGTCCAGGCTAGGTTCTCACAGAGCTGCTTGAGAGAGCCTTCACCCAAAAAGAAGCCTTTATTGATTACAGACTGCAGGGAAAAAATCTGGTTTGGTATGGAAGAAAGTGAAGATAATGGCAGTGAATTTCTCCCTATAATTTAATTCTGCAGTGGTTCCTTCTTAATCAGATAATCACTGTAAGCTAGCTGTGATTTAGAGGAAATATTTATGTAGGTAATTTAGTGCACTTTGGTAGCTACTTGCTTTGCAGAGGATCTCCTTATGATTGTCTACAATTTTACTGGTTACAGGAAGAGACTTAACGACATTAAATACTGATTTTACACCAAGCCCACATCCTTCCTTTTCCCTGAGACCACTAAGGATTTGGGTCTTCTGCTGCTCAAAAGCAGAGTTTGAGTAACCTGTGCTGTTGTCAGGACTTGATTATTTTATATTGTGTGTTCACCTGTCCATTGCAAAGGTGAGGTCCAGCTCCCAGACAGCACTGGTGAGTAGATGTGTGTCAGGGAGAGGTTTCCCAGCCTGTCAGTCCTATCCATTGCTCCCACTGTCCCCCTTCATTGCTAACCAAAGCCAGCAGCCTGTGGGGATGTACCAAGGCTTTGAGGCAAAGAATCCCCAGTGCTTTCAGAGGTCACCCGCTGCTCAGCAGGGTCCTCCTTTCCTGTGTTTGTGTTACACCCCCTGTCAGCACAGCCGTGTTTCCCATGCTACGCCTTGATGCCTGCAAGGGAGCCAAAGCCTGGTCTGATGTGGTTCTGCTGCAGGGACTTGTGAGGATGTTGGCCTCTTACATTAGTGCTACTTAAAACTGGGGGCACATTGTAAACACATTCATTTATTTTCAATAAAAAAGTATAATTCAAAGTAAAAACAATGAAACAAAGCAGCACGTTTCTCAGCCAAGTTAAGTCCCATAACTGGGCACAGTTATGTCTCAGTTTCAGAAAGTGTTGAATGGATTATTTTTTTTCCGCTTCTAGAGGAAGAGAAGACTTCTCCCGGTTCAGATTCTGCGTAGGACCTTTGTGGTTCAACCTTTGGTCTGTATTGGTACCCACTTTCTCTCTTGGGCAGCAGCTGGAAATGGTGATTCATCTTCATGAAGCAAACCTAACAATGAAACAGTGCAGTTAAAACAGTCCAGAGCACTTGGTTAGCAATGAACCGGGACACTGAAACCAACTCCCAGGGCGATGCTGCAGGTCACACACCTGCTCGTGTTATGGTGAGCGTGTAATGCAGTCACCACGCTGATACTGCCTGGCCTGTGATCATGAGTCTATGAATTTAATTGATTTGGTGAATGGGGATAGGTTACAGGCTCTCTTACTCTCAATTATTTCTAATGAAGTTAGAGAAGAGGATGAAATTAATGTTTTCTGCAAGAAAATGTCTGCAAGCACTTTGTACACAGCCAAGGAAACTGGTTAGTGCTACAGAGCAAACTCCTCATTCATTCATTCATTCATTCATTCACTAAAAAAAATATTGTTTAAGCCTGGCTGTGAACACAAAATTGAAATGTGTAACTATGCACCCATCTTTAAGCCTTGCCTGGCTGCATGTAAGTGGATGTGGGTTAGGTTCATTGTGCATTCTTGAATTTTTATTTTTTTTAAAAGAACTGACATTTAAGACATACAAAGAAAAATGGCCTCAGGGGAACCACCTCCAATGCATCACAGAAGCTTTGTTCAAACAGTTTTCGATTACTCACTCTGACCACACATTGGCTGAAATGGTTTAGATAATCTGCTGTACAGAAGGGATTGGTGGGGAGGATCACCAGACATCATTGCACCAGCCCACGTCATTTCTGGATGACCTCCAAAGGCAGGAAGCAAACACAACAACTGCTGAGCAGCGTGTTCCTAGGAGAGCGTGGGGAGGCACTGGCCCAGCAGCTGCCCCGCTGGAAACTTTCCCTTCCAGGACATGAGGAAAGTTTTGTGCTGCAGCGTTCTTGGAGCATGGAGAAAACTGCTCCAGCTGCTCTCTCATTCCACCAGGCTGTGATTTTTGTAGGCTGGATACAGTTAGACTGAGAGCAGTCACACAAGTTCCATCATGTGCTCAGGGTAGGCTTACATACAACATAAGCACTTTTAAAATGCTGCAGCCTGGCTTTGTTTCTTTGTTGGTTCTGAGGTCAGCTCACTGTTTACTATCTGAATGCAAAAAGCAGCAGCCAGGTAATGTCATGGGAGGAACATACTTGTGCCTTCTCATTTGTAAATTCCTTTAATATTTTGCCTCTCAGTCAGTTTTGCTAAATATTTTCCACCCATGTTTCCATATTTTGCCTAAATTATTTTGTAAAATTGAACATTTGTTGATATTATACTTGACTGAATAAATAGTGTACTCATGACTCATTTCACAGTTAATTTTAGGATATATGCCACATTATTTCAAAGTAATGCTATGAAAACTTGCAATATTTAGACTGCAAGCATAACCCAGATCTCAAATCTGAAATTAATTTTAACCTGACCATTTTTATGGTCACGTCACAGACACATTCCGAGGAGTAACCTACTAAAACAAAATACTGTAGGCTCTTCAGGTAGAGAGTAAATATATAGGCAAAAAAGAAAGTAAGAGTCAAATTCCCTCCTATAGTAATATAAAAAATTTCCTTTTCACAACCCAGGCATAAAAAATCCCCAGCACAGTGAAGCTGTTTCTAAAAGCATTCTCAGTGAGCTGAGTGGAAATACTCAGAATTGTGGTGACTTTGTTTATTGGAGTGGGCGGTTATTTTTTCATCATTTTATTTAATATGTACATGTTTTTCTAGCATCTTTCTGATCCCACTGCTCCCAGCCTTGGAACAGCAAGGCCTGCAGGAAGGGTGGTGCTGGGCATGGGAGCACTTCTGAGCACAGGACAGGTGTTGGAGCTGGCAGGGATAATCTTCTCTTTAGACATGGTACAAATACTGGATTAGGTAAACATGCCACTTGCTGCCTGGTCTGACTGATTCCCAGAGCTAATGTCCATAAACATCCTGCCCTGATGGCTACTGCCAGGAGACTGAAGCCAAGGTAACTATTTATGCTAATATTAACTTTGTGGAAAGCAGCTGCAAACGTATTAATGAGGGCTGGCACCACAATTAAAGGTTTTCCTTCTTTTCCTAAATATCTGTGGGGTTTTAAACCAAATCTAACATACATTTACCATAACATCTTTTGGCATAAACTGACATTGGGACATGTTGATGGCAATGTCTCTCCACCCTCTTCTCCACTGACTTGTGCACACGCTGTTTTCTGTTCACCAGTCTAAAGGTGTGGTCTGAGAGCAGCTCTGAGTCTGAGCAGAGTCACAGGCTGTGATTGAACTCCTCAGAATGTTTGCATCCCCAGATGACCACATGCTGTGAGCCCAGTGATGATGAAATCCAGAGGAGCTGCAATGCCTTCTTGGGTTTGTGACCTAACCCTTGCCAAATACCTCACTGGGGCTTCTGGGCTTCTGCCTCCAGCACCTCATATTTCCAGGGTTCCACTATCCAAACTCTGGATGAACCTCCCATTGTTATGAACAAGATGAAGTCCAGAATCAAGTAAGATAAATTAATCATAGACTTTTATGTGCAAGGGATATAAACAGAAGAAAATGTGCCATTTCAACACAGGATCATTTTTAGATCACCACCATATTTATGCTATTTACTCTTTTACATAGTTTTTGATGCTTTCCTTTTTCAGGGTACTAATTTTAGAAACAAATGGTTGCAGGAGGGTCCCTGTATGTTGTTTTGGGGTTGGGTTTTGGTTGGATTTTTTTGATCTGGAAAAGATTTTGCTGTTTCACGAATGAGAAAAATATTTTTCATTCCAAAATGGGTTCCAGACCTCATTAAAATAATAGCTTTTTTTGCTTCCAAGATAGCAAATCATTACTATGTTAATTTTCCTCTCATTTTATGGAGCTAGCCTGCTTAGCTAGGAAAATAATTTGTCAGAAAGAAGGATGTCTCTGAGACTGGCATTAATTGATTGAGAAATCAGTGCAAAAACAGCCTTTGCAAGATCAATATTTTTAAAATACAAAACCTGAACTCGTAGCATCCTTTGTCTAATTGCTGTTAGAGGAGAAGGGAACAGAACCTGTGGTAGCTGCCTTGACTGTAATCACATCCCAATGGAAGAACAGAACTGGTAGAATTCAAGAACTAAGCCAGTGGCTGTCCTATTGAAGCATATCCTAGTCATGCTTTTTTCCCCAATTATTACAGACTGGACAAAGAAGAAAGGGTGCTCCATGATGCTTGCTGATGGATGCCTGTTAAATGAGCACTCATCCACACTCACTTGCCCTCACTTGCCTTCTTCTTCCTCTTGTTCCTCTGATGTATAGTCAGGAGCAAGAGAATTAACAGGACTTGTTACCACATAACTTCACCCAGAGTTTAACCAGCAATGGGTTTGCTCAGTGAGCCTATTGCGTTTTCCTTTTCTTCTGACAACGCTGACCAGCCTGAGTTCCTCCTCAGCAGCATAAGCAGTTTGCTTCCACTCTAGCATTTGGTAATTCTGATGTAACTCCATTACTGGGGAATTTGTGATGAGCAAAGTGTCACTGCTGTGTATGTGCTAACCAGTAACTCAGCAGAAAAGCAGCAACAGACTTCATTCTTCTCTGATGTTCTTGATCCATGTATACTATGCAAACTAATTATTCTTTACACAAATACAAACACTTCAGTTTCTCCATGTAGTTTATTATTGATGTTTAATGGTGTAACAGTATAGGGATATAGCTACTGGTTTTTTCCATTATAATCCAGTTGTCAGCAGTTATGTCATAGTGGCAGCTGAACTCCATGACAAAATCTCTGCTTGTGTGTCAATATCTCACAATGCACTTGTGCTCCCTCATGCCAGAAGTTATTTTCTGAAGGGGTGCTTAAAAACAATAGAAAACACCAATGGAAAATGTGAAGTAAATGTTCATACACTTAAATCCATGAGAAACTTAGATGGATAGTCAATTCAGGGATGAAGTGCTGTAGCTGGCCAGCCCATATACAATCTAAAGTACACAAAAAACTACATCTTTTGTGCTTTATAGACAGGGGGAAAAGAAAAAGAAAAAGAAAATGTATTTATGTGCTGTGAGCTTACACATATTTAGCTGGTTAGTTTGAACTTTCCTAAGGGTCCCTAAAAATAAACTGAAAACATCTTAAACTACTTATGACAAACAGAATTGCAGGAAAACTCTATTGTTTCCAAATGTGCATTTAAGAAAATGAGTGAACGTGAGGCTGCTCTGTAAGAGAAAGAATCTTAATGGAAAAACTTATAGAACTCTGAGTGGAGCTGGATGAAAGTAACAGTTGAGTCTTGCTGCTTAACAAAATTTTATCTGTCAGGAAAAACATTAACTTCAGGTTAACTTTAGACTATATGTTCCAAAATTCAATTAATATACTTCCAGCACATGACTTATTTTAGTGAAAACTTACTGGCAAAGGCAATACAGAGAGAGATTAATGCAGGTCTGTCTTCTTCTGTGCCGTTTCTGCTTTGTATAATAGGAATACGAGGGCAGAACAAACGTTTGGAAAGTTCACTGTGACCCACTTTGAAATATCAGACTGTTTCTGACCAGAACCAGGACAACATTCAGGCTAAAGATATGGAAATGTATTTATCAAAAGGCAAGGAAAACTTGGAACTTAGGTATCAAGGATAGATTAATGACATTCTATATGTAAATACTTCTAAATTTTAGTTGATTTAGGGCTCTTCCCTGGCTGCGGCAAAATAAAAATGTAAAAGCTTAGTCATCTTCTTCCTCTGAAACAGATAAATGTGCTGTTTGTGGGCCTCTCTATTTGCACACTTTCCAAAGTTTGTTTAAGAAAAAAAAAAAGTAGTATTTCTACATCAGGAAATGGCCAGGGAGTATCATCAATTAATGTATAAACAGGAAAAAAACACCATCAAAGACATCTTTCCCCACTGTAAACATCTAAGTTGCAAATGAACATAATCAGTGTGTGATTCTGGACAGGAGCTGCGAGGTTCCTTGTAAAACCCTGACATCTGTCTGTGAGCAGGCTCCTCTCAGGCCGTGTGTGAGCCAGGGGCAGTTCCAGGGAGGGGAATACAGGTGTATCTTTTGAGGAGGGGCTTTTTCAGGAAGTATGTAAACACTACAGAACATTTCTATGCCTTTTGGATATAATAAGATGATATCCAGCTGCCAACTTTTAGTGAATTTTACCTCAGTTGTCTTTGGAGTTTGTTCTTTGCATCTGCTACTTCGGCAACATGATTATTAAAGCTGAAGTTAATACAGATTAAACGATTCCACCTCTCCTCAGACGTGCACTCCAGTCCAACTCTGCATCCTTTCAGAGCTTGACAGAATCGGCCCCTGCATGTTGAGAGCACCTGATGTTGTCTCCACTGAATTTAGCCCCTGATGCAGGAACTGAAGCACTCATCAGGGATTTAAAATAACTTGCAGCCTGAGCCCCTAGCTTCAAAACTGCTGGTGTGGTGTAAGCTACTGTCTTTGGACTTAAATTCACCATTCTTTAATGCCCTGCTTTGCCCACTAGATCACTCCTCTCTTCACCCAAGTGTTTAATGTGTTCTTATGAAAAGTACAGGTATTTTACTCACCAAATTGAAAGGCTGAGACAAATATCTGTCTGCATTTAGTCTTCTTTCTCCACCCAAAACTTTATTCTAAGAATTAGGCCTGCACATTAAACTTTGCAGGGGTAAGTCACTATTTTTTGAGTTTCACATTTACTCTAGATTTCAGTTGAACACTGAGAGTAAATATTAAGGGATGCAAAAAGAAAAGGTTAATTTTGGTTTTGTCAGTGGTGTTTTGTCAGTAGCCTTTTTTTCAGTTATTCATAGAGTATTCCTGTCTCCAAACTGAAGTACTGACCTTCCTATATGATTTGGAATTCCTTAGTGCTGCACACTTATTTAGGCAGCTGCCCTGAAAAGCTTCAGGTAACCAGCCTGATACAATAGTGAAGTGTGTAAATCAGTGTACTGAACCTGAGCTGGCACTGCTCACAGCTACTGAGCCAGACAATCCCAGTCTATTTTCTGCAGGATATTTGGGTTTGGGCTTTTTTTTCCACTGTCTACGATCTGATGGATTATATTCATTTTCTCATCAGAAAACGAAATTTCTAAGTAGGTTTCCATCCTGACTATCTGAAATACTTAGTACTTAATCTGTTCTTTAGCACTGCTTTTTTGGACTGTAATTTATCGATCTGGGTCTGTTGAAGCAGAAAGCACTTGCTCTGCTCCTGAGTGCTGCAGGTATGCCCCAGACTGCCAAATGGGTTCAGGAAAACTTTAATGAAAAATGTCATTTCTTTGGATAATGGATGGTGAGAAAGGAAAAGCTCTGCATAACTTACCCACATGAATCTGCTTTTTACTAGAGCTGACAAGAATAATTTTATTCATTGCTAATCCTAAAAGTAGGTAGCGGTACTAGAGTCAGCAGAATGCCTGCCAAGTTTCCTTTGGATATGCACTCATTTCAGTAGTGAATGAGGTGATCTTTTAATGAAAAACAGAACATAAGTAAACAAATAATACAGATTTTTTTTTTCCTCCTTCCAAAAAGACAGAGTCGTTATCATTTGAGATTGTGAAGTACATTCACCATTGGAGTACAGCTGTGTTAGTGATAAGGGAACTGACAAGGCATTAGCACAGAGACACTGCCCTCTATTGCAAACTGCTCTGCTGCTGCTACTGCTCTTGGATTGATGAGACCAATGCTAATCAACAGTTTTCGAAGTGCATACAGTTGGGGCATTCAGTTCAGTAATTTTCAGTCAGTCTGTAATGCTGAGGCTGTGCCAAATGCACTAATGTCCCAATAACCCCAGCTCTTTCACAGACAGCCCATGAAGTCTGTGGCAGACACTGCTGCGCTGTTTGCTGCATTGCACTTACCTGCACCTCAGCTGGATTTTTACCTGATTTGATGTGGGTTTGTAACCTGAAAGGCACAGAACAGTGTAAATCAAAACCCAGTGGAGTTTGAGGGTGAGGAGCCAGCTGCAGCACAGCTGTCTCTGAGAAACCAGCTCAGTGCACAGCCCTGCTGGGTGCCACCGCTGCCCTCCGAAGCGGCCCCTGGGAGCAGGCAAGGAATAACTGATGGGAGAGGGTCTCACACCAGGGCAAAGCAGGGCCCTGCGAGAGAGAAGCCACGTCTTTCTACATCATTCTTCAATGTAAGGGGAGGGCCTGTGCTCAATCAGGCTCCTGCTACAGCAGGGAGGACGCAAAGGGAAGGCTACAGTAGCCACTCATACTCACGTCTCAGCTGCTTTTTGCACTCCAGGGTAAAAGTTGATGCTCTCCAATGCGTTCCTCGGGTTAAAGCACTTCTCATTAATAAAATGGGAAAGAGTTTTTGTCAGAAAGACCCTGCTCTAGGTCATGCTGTCCACATCTGTTGATGCTGAGAAGGGGCAAGACTTACCTTAATTTAAACCACATTTAATGCTGTTGTGCTACGTAACTAATTGTTTTCATTAGTTTCCTATAATGCTTCATGTTAAAGTTTGCTGGCATTTACAGTGGCTTGAAAATGCTCAGTGTTGTAATTCTGACTAGAGGGAGCTGCTCTACCATCCATTTCCACTTGTCTCTAGAGTGAGTTCACTGAAGAACAGTATTTAACACACAGCTTTTAATGATGTTTGTCATTTTAATGACAGACAACCACAAGAGTGAAAAACACCAGGTAGTTGTGCAGCATGAGGGGAACGCAAAAAGGAGGAGATATTCAGGGGGAACCTTCATAAGTGAGAAAGGAAAGGGCAGACCAGAGTTGTGGTTTCCCATCTCTCCTGTTTCGAGGGACAGATCCACTTAGCATAATTCAAATTGTACATTACTGGAAAATTAAGTGTGTCTGCTCATCTTAATCATAAGGAGGGAAATACATTGCTCCATCTCTGCTTTCTTACTCTCGAGGAATTTTTGGTGTAACTTCATCTCCTTTGGCTCTTCCAAAAGCATCGAAGTCCTGGCAGGCCTTGGGCTAGAATCAGAGTAATAAGGATAAAGACAAAGCCTTGCTTTCCAAAGCATCAGGAAGACAGCAGATATATTGGCATTTTTGGTAAATATTGCTGCCTCCTCAATGGACTTGTCAATTGGTATTACCATCAGTCTTCCTGATGTGGGGATGGAACTGGATCAAAGGTGACCAGAAATGCCACCCTAAAACACTCTGAAGGCTGTTGTTTGCCCAGAGAGCCCCACACAAGGAGCACTCCCTGGCTCAAAGGAAGAGGGGTGCTGAGGAAGAAATTCACTCTTCCTTCTTGGTGCTTTTTGTGGGGAATGCTCTATATAACCTTGGGAATGGGAAGTGATCTGTTGGACCCAAAAGAAAAATATTTGGACATGTACCTCAGTTTAAAATGTGGAAAGTCTTGCTGACATCAGTGAATCTAATCCATATGTTGGATAGGAAGCACAGACCTAAAGTGCTGTACTGGGCTGTGGTCTCACACCAAGCCAGTTTTTCAAGGGTAAGATACAGTATAAACGTCTCAGATATGTCTTACTGGCCAGTTCCTCCTGTCACAGACATCTGAATTTGCTTAAATATTTGACTCCACTTCCAAATAGCGTTTCGTTCCTTAGTTTCCCATGGAAGGTAATTACAGAGCAGTAAGTGCAGGAGCTGTACAAGTATCCAGTGGTGTTGAGCTTTTACCTGAGGTAAATATGCTTGAAAGCTCCTCAAAGGCCTTAACTAAACGTATTTTTCAGATTTTTTTTCTGGGTTTGTTTGTTGTTGTTTTGGTGGGTTTTGGTGGTTTTTTGTTTTGCTTTGTTTTGAGGTTTTGGTTTTTGGTTTGTTGGTTTGTTTGGGGTTTTTTTGTAGGTGGACAGTTACTGGTTTTATGTTTGGCTTGGGGTTTTTTTAATTCCCAGAGTGTTCTTTCTAAAGAGCTTGCAGTTGTTGAAGTGGTGTGTCCCAAAAAAGATAACTTTGCAGTATATTTCTCTCAAACAGACAGATTTAACACCAGGATGTGCTGGTACCTTTCCAAATATTGCCAGATAAGCTTTTCTATTTCCAAGGTGAGACCACCTCAAATAGTAACTTACACACTTGTATGTTAAAACAAACAAGTTTTGGGACTAATCGGTCAGAAATAGGAGTACTTGAGACTCAAAGCTGTGCTCGGATGAGGAGAATATCCTTTTTACAGCACCTAGGCTGTGATGTTAGGAGTGGAAGAGAGCACAAGGCTGTGTTCAGGCAGCCATGGGAGAGAGAGGGAGGGAGCAGTGCCTAGGATAAGGTGGCCAGGAATAGGGTCCACACTGCATCACGAGCTGGTGCACACTTCCTTGGCGTGGAAAATTATTTCATTGTTTTCTACATACCAAGCACAGTTGATTGGCCAAGTTAAGGCAGTAAAATCTTCCAAATAAACGTACCCATTAAATTAATGGAAATTATCTATCAGCAAGATACAGAATATACTCAGAATTGCCACGAAATACCGCAACAGCACGATTTTACTGGAATGATACATAATCTCCTGGGTATGAAACTTGTGAAGCACAACAGTGAGGTGGATTAGTGTGCAATGCTTCCCTCGGCAGCGGGACAGCGCCGTGCCGGGAGCTGGCTCAGCACTGGAGCCCGTCTCCTTCCAGCGGCCGAGCGGGGTACGGGCGCACAGCCCCGCGGCTCAGCTCCGGGACCGGCCGGCACCGGGAACACCCAGGCTGCGGTACCGGGATGGTTCCGTGCCGTTCCTTGTCAATCGCTTCTGCCTAAAGCAGTTCTAGTGGAGGAATTCCACCCTGGCTTTAAAAGCACGCGGCTGTCAGAACTGCATCTGCCGTGGCTCATGCACTGGCCGGACCCCCGGGTTAGAGCCCGCCGGGCGTGTCACGGGGGCTCTCGCTGCCGTCACCGGGGCTCTGCGGGTGCCACCGGAGATCTGCAGGAGTCACCGGGGCCCTGCGGGTGTCACCGGAGATCTGCAGGAGTCACCGGGGC
>VZRR01009034.1:2465-22949 GCA_013398015.1 Oreocharis arfaki | reverse complement strand
ATAAAAATAAAGAAATAAAAAAACAAAGCAAAACTTCACAAATGTCCTCGTTACTGAGATAAACGAATGTCTCTGAGCTCTTCCTGGGACACGCATTGAGCTGTTAGCTGTGACTCTGCAGGGAACTGCTAAGTCCTCATCAGCACTCAACACAGACTTTGCTTTCTGCTTCCTTTTTTTAATTTTTTTTTCCATTATATGCTTTTTTTTTTTTTTTTAAGTCCCTCTTGGTTAACATCCACTTACCAAAAAAGTGGCATTTCCTCCTTTAGTAGGTAAGGTATGAAGAGAAGGGAAAAGCGGGGCAATATAAGTGCATCATTAGATTCACAAAAATGCAAGAGAGAAAGAAAGAGCGAGAGAAGGAGGAGAGACAGAGACAGAGCCAGAGAGAGGAGAAATAAAACAAACCAACTCGCTTCTCCTACGGGGAGGGGGAAACCTTGGGGCCACCACCGTGGCCAAGCCCTGAGCCAGGTTCTCACTGAGACCTCAGGGGATTTTGCCCAGCCCTGAGGCTCCCAAATATCGGAGCTCCTCTGAGCCACAAACGCTGCCTGGGTGTTTCCCCCATCTTTGCAAACACCACGAGACTAAAAAGATGGGTGGAAAAGGCTCCTGCAACACCAGTCCTGACCAAGCTGGCAAACTCCAGCTTGGGGAGCTTTGGGGTCTCCTTCCCCCTGGCCACAGCCCAGTGCCAGGTCCCTGAGAATCCCTGGAAGGCTGAATCCTGCACAGGGGGTGGCTGAGTGCAGCTGAGGGGATCAAAGGGGGTTCAGGGATATTGAGGTGGTGCCAGGATTGTGCCACCACGCCCAGGGCTGGTGACCCCAATTCCTCGCCATCCCCTTGCCCCAAATACACCAATGAACGGTCAGTGAATCCTTGAGGCTGAAGTTCTCTCCACCCATCCCGCTGTGTTCTAAATGCCACTTTTCTCCCCCCAAAAAAGACGGGAGCAGGGTGAAGGGCTGGGATTCTGGGCACCACCACAAAGACGCTGCAAAAGGGATGCGAGGCTTCCACATCCCCAGGCATCCCAGACTGCTCCACACTCCATCACCTCCAGCCACAGAGCAGCAAGCTGGAGCCAAAATGGGGGGGATTTGGGGTTTTTATTAAAAATCCGTTGCTGTTGCAGTGGCTGTGGTGAGGGGGAGGCTGGCAGTGATGATCAGCCCTGCCCAGCTGCCCTGCAAGCATTGGGGGACATGGATCTGCTCCAGGGGGATGCAGCAGCCCTGCAATGGGGGATCCGTGGAGCCCACGCCCAGCCCCGCGTCCCAGGAGAGGAACATCAAAGCAGAGAAGATGAAGAAGAAGAAGAGGACGATGAAGAGAGGAAGAGAGGGGTTTCCTCTTTCCCGGGGTTGCATTTTGGCTCTGGCTGGCCATGCCGTGGGCTCGGGCTGAGGGATGCAGGGTTCCCACCCAAACCCTGGAGTCTCCTGCCCTGGAGTGCAGGAAGGCAACGAAGGAAAAAGCATCCCAAATAAACCCAAATATATGCAGACTCGGCCTAAAAGGGAAAACACACACTGGGCACTTGTGGGGATGGGACAGCCAGGGCAGGGATGCTGTCCCCTGCCCCTCGCAGACCGGGATGCCCTGGACCTGCCTCTCTCCAGGCAGGAAGATTTAAACCTTTCCCCACTGCAGCTTCTCTCAGTATTTTCCCTGAGCTGGGTTTTGTTCCCCCCAAAGAGGGGCTAAACCCACACATCTCCCCAAATTTCTCCTTGCTTGCCCCATCCATCCACCCCAAAACCCCCTGTGCCCACTTCTACCCGTGGCCACCGCCCCTATTTCTCCCTAATTGTATTCGCCTTCATTACCGGCCACTAATGGGGGACTGAAAGGGAACAGCCGTGCTCGGCCCCTGAATGGAAACGAACACAAATTCGGAGGGCTGAAAGACACAGAAATGCATTCTACCGACAGCACGAGGAGACGGGGAAGAGAAAAGGGTGGAAGAAAGAAAAAAAAATTACATGGACAGGGCAAAAAAAAAAAAAAAAGATAAAAATAACGTAAGAGAAGAGCATGGCTTTGCAGCTAACCGGGGAAAACCATACAAATAATTAAAAAAAAAAATTATATATAGCCACCAAAAAGAGACAAAATGAGAGACAGAGAAGGAGAGTGAGAAAGAAAGAGAAAGAAAGTCAGAAAGAAAGAGAAAATAACATTAAATCAAGCTACGGTGCTTTTCAACAGGCTCATCTGCAGAAGTGAACGTGCAGAGGTGGACGAAATACCTACCTTCGGAATTGGCAGTGACAGGAATGCAATAATAAAAAAAGAAAACAATAATCTCCACATTTGGAGGGCAGAATGGGAAAAAGACAAGGACTCTTTAGTACGGCGATCCAGACCCCTCGGCTAATCCCGTTTGCTTTGCTTAGAATTTTTAGAATTATTTTTTAAAATTGGTCTCTTTAGCTTCTAATTTTTATTATCTTTTTTTTAAAAAATGGTTTGTTTGTTTGTTTGTTGTTCGAAGGAAAGGCTGCGGCCGGCCGCCGAGCGGGGTGGCCGCGGTGGAGGGGTGGCTGGCTGGTGTCTGTAACCCGATCAGGCTGCGGTTCAGTCTTAAAAAGTCACTCTACAACACGGCAAAGTCCCGGATAACATGCAGGGAAGGCGATGGATGGAGGGAGGACACGGCGAGGGGTGTTGGGTTGTGTTGGCCCAAAGAAAACCGGAGAGAGAGAGGGGCTGGAGGGTGCGTGTGGGCGAGGAGGAGGAGGAGAGGCTCAGGAGGAAGGCTGGGAAGGCAGCAGGGATGGATGGAGACAGGAGCGGGGATTTAAAAGGGAAGGCAACGCCGCGCAGCGCCCCGGGGCACCCCCGGCTCCCGGCGGCTCTGGGGGTGCTGGGGGGTGGGCACGGCTCAGCCGGCGGACGGGCCGAGCGTGGAGATTTTGGGGGGTCTGCAGGAGGCGGGGAGGGGGCTGGGTACCCAGGATGCTCAGCACTCATCCTGTCGGGATGCAGGATGCGGGATGACCGCAGGGTGCTTGGATAACCTCATCCTGCAGCCGGGGAGGAAAACCATGCCCACGGCAGCAGGATCCAGCCGAGGGCACCGGGCAGTTGCCAATTTGAGGAGGAAAAATTCGCTCCCTTTGCAGTGTAGAGCTGCTGGGTTCTCTTCCCTTTTAAATTCCTTCTTCAAAATAAAGAAAATGGAAATATAACGTTCAGCGGTTGTAAATATTTAGAAAACACATCGGGTTTTTTGGGTTTGGTATTTTCTGTTTTTTTTTTTTTTTTCTTCTCCACATTAACACACACAAAAGCAAAAAATTCTAGAACAACACGACGACGACGGGGTGGGGGGAAATAAAAAATAAGAGAAATATATATCGTTTGCATTTCTGTACATCACAAGGGGAAAGAAAAAGAAATCATGAGAAAGGAAACTAAAACAAGGGGGCAGGGGAAAAAAAGCACGTTTCATTGCCCTTCCCTCCCCCTCGTCCCTGCTTCTGCTGAGCAAGAAATGGAAGTGTATATTACCGTTTGGGTTTTTTTCAAATGGGAGGCTAAAGAAAAACACAGATGGGATTAAAAAGAAAAAAAAATAAAAAATAGAAACCAGAGAGAGAAAGAAGAGAGAGAGAGAGAGAGAAAGAGAGAAAGTTGTTGGAGAAAAGTCCCGCTGGTGCCGGGGAGCCAAGGGAGCTCGGCGGCCTGGGCGATGCTGGGGTGGGCAGGGGGAGAGCGGGGCGAGCCGGGCGCCTGGGGGGCGGCGCCTGGGCACCCGAACCTCCCCACGCCCCAGCCGAAACCACAGGAAAGAAGAAAGCAGAGAGGTGCCCCGAGAGGTGGGCAGGGTGCTGGGTGCTGTTGGGGGGTGCTGGGCTGGGGAGTGTGATGGGGACGTGGATGTGGGTTTGGGGGCTCCTGGCCCCGTTTTTCGGGGTGCCCCTGGCCCTGCAGGTGTTGGGGTGTCAGTGTTGGGTGCTGCCAGCCCAGGAGCATCCTGCAGGACCTCACCTGCGGGAATAAAGTCCCCTGGGGCAAGTGGGGACCTGCGTGGGCCCCATTAATGGAGGGCCCTGCTTTCACTGAGCCCTGCCTCCAGCCCCCCGTCAGCCAAAGCAGGCTCCTCACCATCCCAGCACTGGTTAAACTGGGGCTGGCCCCCTGGGCCCACTGGGTTAGGGCTCTGCCCCACTCAGCAAGGGAGCAGCCCCCCAGCTTTCACCAAGACTCTCGGGATGCTGAGGCAGAGCTGGGGATGCTCAGCTCCAATGTCACCTGCCATGGGGACCTCAAGGTCCTAAAATCCGAGCATCCAGCATCAGATCCCTTCCAAACCCTAACTTGGCCAGACTGGGTGTTGGGGTCCTGAGCACCGGTGCTGGCCCCTTGGCACGAGGGAGGGTTGGGGCTGGTGGGGAAACAAGAATTTTCCTGCTTTGCCCATTTCTTGGCTGTCTGGGGTCAGTCTCAGGGAGGTGCTGAGCCCAGTGGTGACCCTGGCAGATGATGCCAGCCTACCAAGCCATCACCCCGGTGGGGTGACATCCGCAGGGCCACGTGTGGCTTTGGGGGACGAACGAGCTGTTGGCTGCCCTGATCCCTGCCTCGAGGTGACGGGCTGGCTCCCCCGGGGAGACCGTGCACCCAGCGCAGGGTTGGTGAGTGCTGGGAGGGTGCAACCCGCACCCCACATCTCCCCCGTGTGCTCCGGCTGGGCAGGGCGGGGAGCCGACCGAGTGGGGAAGGAGTGGAGAGGAGAGCAGGGGGCCAGTCCTGTGGAGGGAGGAGGGGAGGGAAGCGAAGAGTGATCCAAGAAAAGCCTACGTACATCCGAGGGCTCCGGGAGCGGGGCGCCGTGGCTGTGGCGGCCGTTCTGGGCGCTGCCCTTGTGCCCGTTCTGGTGCGGCGAGGCCGAGCGCTGGGGCGAGGGGGAGGACGGGCTGCGGCTGGAGCGGGCGCTGCTGCCCTTGGGGCCATCCTGCCGGCGCTTGGGGCTCAGCCTGAGGGGAACCGCACCGTCAGCTGCCGGCACCCCCGGCCCCGAGCCCGGCCCCGCCCTTGGCCCGGCTCCGGCAGAGCCGCCGGCTGCAGCTCAGGCTTTGCCGAGGCCAGAAATGGGGTGAGAACTGGCGCTTTGCGCTTTCTCCAGCTAAAAATTGAAACCCCGTCTGGGGACCATGTTCCTAAATCCTCCAGAGGTGCTGCAGCACCATCGCACTCCCCTCTGTACCCATCTCAGGGGACACCTCTGCCACCTGCCTGTGCCCTCCATCCTCCAAGGTCCTCATCCCTGGGACACCTCTGCCACCTGCCTGTGCCCTCCATCCCCTGGGGTCCCCATCTCTGGGACTCCTCTGCCACCTGCCTCTGCCCTCCATCCCCCGGGGTCACCACCCTGGGATACCTCTGTCACTCACGTTCTGCCCTCTATCCCCCGGAGTACCCACCCCTGGGACTCCAGTGCCACTCACTTCCTGCCCTCCATACCCTGGGGTCACCACCCTGGGACTCCTCTGCCACCTGCCTGTGCCCTCCATCCCCCGGGGTACCCATCCCTGGGACTCCTCTGCCACCTGTCTCTGCCCTCCATCCTCCAAGGTCTCCATCTCTGGGACACCTCTGCCACCCACCTCCTGTCCTCCATTCCCTGCGGTACCCATCCCTGGGACTCCTCTGCCTCCCACCTCCCTGCCCTCCACCACATAAAGGTGCCCATCACAAGGACATCTCTGTCCCCGCCCTCTACCCCACAGGGTCCCATCGCGGAGGCTGGGGGCTGTTGCGGGGGTGGGGGTCCCGGACTGTCCCTACCTGCCGGGGGATTTAGAGCCGCTGTCGTCGGAGGAGAGCGAGGCGCTGTGGGAGCTGCAGGAGCTGCGGCGGTGCGAGCGCCAGGCCGGGGACTCGCTGCGGGACCTGCGGAGAGGACGGCCGGGGGCCGAGGGACAGGCTGAGCCGCCGCGGGGGACACGCAGGGGCACAGAGAGCCCCGCTCCCCGCGCCAGCCCGGCCCCTCACCTCTTGCGCTCTTTGTTTTTCTCTTTCCGTTTGTTCTTGGGGCTTCGGGACCTGCGGGAAGAGCCGAAAGCTNGGGGGGGGGGGGGGGCAGCACCTGGGGGTGGCTTTCCCAGCCCTCCCAGAGGCACCGAGGCTGCGGCTGCGAGGGGAAGGACCTGCCTGGTGTGGAGCTGGGCTGCATTGAGGTTCAAAGCACGGTGGGGATCTCAGATGGCTTTGGGGGGACTGTGGGGTCAGGTGAAGGATGGTGAGGCCAGGCAGGAGCGAGTGGCAGCGGGAAGTGGGGGGACCGGCTCTGCTCAGCACCCACAGGGCTTGGGCCCATTGTCACCTCCCCAAACTTGTTTTGCCCTCTCTGGCACCCTTTGTCTGTTTTTCACTTCTTTCACCCTAAAATAGCGGTGTTGGCAGTGGGCACCTGCAGAGCAGGGCAACAGTCGAGGTCTGCCCTGGCCACGGCTGCCTGGGATTCCTCCTTCTCCCCTGGGGAACATTCCGGGCCATGTGGGACCCCACAGTCAGCCAGAGTGGCCCTGTGCCACATCCAAGGGAGGAGGACCAGCTGTGGGGTGAGGGGGTCCATCACGATGGGCAGAGGGGAGGGGGACAGCGCGGGGCAGGACACAGGGGGTCCCTGGCAGGGGAAGCTGGCAGCTGCTGGCAGTGGGGTGGCTCCTGGCAGCCGTCACTCTTACCTGTGTCTTCTCTTTTTTCGTGACCCCGATTCAGACCTAAGGGATGAAGAGGAGGCAGAGATGAAGGAGACACACTGATCTGGCCAGTGGGGAGCAAAGGCTGGGCAGTGCCCAAGGATGAGGAGAAGGACAGGGGGATGGTCCCGAGGTGGGCTGCTGGATGGGGCAGGTGACAGTGGCTGTGAGGAGGTGATGGCCCCGTGAAAATCATCAGTATCCATCCCCTATCCATGTCTAAATTCCACCCCAGCCCAAGGGTCTGAGCAGTCCCAACCAGCCCCACTGTCCCCCACCACCCCTGCTGTCCCCAGCCTGCTGTCGTGTCCATCCTACCTGTCACGTCTGTGTTTCTTTCCAGTCTTCTTTTTCTTTTCCTTGCGGATGGGTGAAGAGCTCTCACAGCTAGAGGGGAAGTGGGTGCCCTTGAGCAGGGAGCAAGGGACTCCCCAGCCTATCCCCCCTGGCCCAGAGGAGTCTGGTCCCACCACCCCCAGCCACATTGCTTCCCCTGGACCACCCCATGGGATGCACGAACATCCCATGGCAGTTATTTCCTGGAGGGATTTGGGCTGGGGGACAGAAAGGGACTTTTGGTAGAAGGGCTCTGGCTGCCTTCAATCCTGGCATGCCCAAATCCTGCTGTGTCTCATTGCCACCTCGTGGGCTCCACAGCCTCCAGCAGGAGACAAGGTGGCCAATTCCCAGTGGGATTTCTGAGGGGCACAGTGGGTGGTAGAAGCCAGCCCATGCCCGGTAGCCTTGCAAGCCCAGAGGGGACCCCAGAGCCCAGCCAGCCCAGCGGTCACTCACCTGCGCTCCGAGCCGGGTTTCCTCTTTTTGCTGCCGTGGGAAAGGCAGAGAAGAAAGGGACATTAGGGACAGCATCCTGCTCAGGCAGCCAGTGCTAAGTGGTGAGGTTGTGGGTAGATGGACCCTTCACAGAGCCATATCCTGCCTGGTGCTGTGCCCTGTGGCAGCGAGCTCCTTCCCCACACGGACAGCCAAGGTCCCAGCAGTGCATGCAGTGGGTGTGTGCACATACACACGTGCGTGTTGCGGTATCAGCACATGCAGATGCACTGCACCTCTTAAGGGTGCACATTCAGGGATGTACTGCCCCCCAAAGTGGGGTGACTTGCCCCTCCAGAGCCTGGGGAAAGGCTGAGCTGGGAGGTGAGCTGCCCTCCAGAGAGAGGGGACAGCACAGGGACAGCCGGGGACTCACCGGCTCCGGCGGTGCCCCGATTTCTTCTTCTTTTTCTTCTTGGGTGGAGGAGAGGTGGAGCTGCTCGAGCGTCTTTTCAGCCTGTGGGAGACAGCAGACAGGGTCGGGGAAAGAAGAAGGGACAAGCCCCTGACCTCTGTGTCCCTGGATGGGGAGCCTGTGCACAGCAGGTCCCCAGAATCCCTGCACACCTGTACTCGCGGTGGCCACTGTCCTCGCGGTAGCACTCGGCCGAGCAGTCGCACTGCAGCAGGCAGCCCTCTCCGTAGTCGGGATACTCCACCGCGTACTCCTCCCCATCCGCCCCGTGGTGGTTTTCTATCACACTGCCAAAGGAAGAAGCGCTGGATTTATTTTGGGGGATCCCCGTTCCCGGTCTCCCACCGGAGCAGCTGGGGCAGCCCCAATGCAGCTACAGGGGCTGGGGGACATTCCCTCTGCCGCAGCATCCCCAGGGGACCTTGGTCATGTCCCTTGATGTCCACACACAGCAAAGTCCCAGGGTGGAGGCCTGCTCAGAGTCTTCCAGTAGCTCCAATCCCTGCAGAGATCCCCACTAGGCTGGCACAGGGACTCTGTGAGACTCAGGCCACCATCTCCCCACAGTGTCCAGCCTCAGCTTCATTCGAGTCTCTTTTGGCTTTGCCTAAGTGCTGGCGCTGAACAGGAGGCTGGGTCAGCCCAGATGGGTGGCAGGGCTGGATAAGGGTGAGAGGAGCTGGCAGAAGACCAGGAAATTCAGGTGGGAACTACCCAGCATGTCCTGGGCTTTGAGGCCAGCACCCTGCGGTGCCACCAGCTCAGCTTCAGGCAGGTAATGGTCAGTGTCCCTCCTAGGGGCCAGGTGAGGAAGGGCTGGGGGGGACATCGTGCCTAAAGCCATCAGGGTTTCCTCTCTCTCCTGAGTGACTTCATCAGCATTAATTTTTCTGACTGCCATGGAAACCAGCATGAGGTTGCCATTGACTACCAGGGCTGTGGGCAGGGCTTGGCAGAGGCCTGGCAGCTGGACCAGGACAGTCTCAGGAGTCCCTGCCCGACCTCTCCCTGCTGCCCTCACCTCCCTGGTCTGGCTCTGCCATCAGCCCCAGGAGCAAACGCCATGGGGAGCCTCTCATTTGCTCTTGGGGGACGTAGGACATCTCGCCCATGGAGGGACAAGGACATCCAGGTGCTCTGGAGGGAAATTTAATAGATGGGGACAGGCTCAGAGGGTGCCCAGCAGCACACCAGCCCAGGTGTTTGCTTCCCAAGGGAGATTTGCCCTCAGAAATTGGATGTGGGCTCCTCTGCCCTTCCCAGCCCAGAGGCGAGCAGTCAGCGATGCTGGTGGAGAAGCGCAGACCCACAGCATCAGTCCCTTGGCAGCCTGGCCAGTGCCTGAGCAAAGGGAAGCTCCCAGCCCCAGACTGCAGATCTGACAGTGGCACGTGTTGGCATCTTTGGCCACCGGCAAGCCACGGGCTGTTTAACCTAATTAGAAATGTCTTGGACCGAGACTACACACGAGGCACCCTCCCCCTAACCACGGACGATCGCTCAAGCGGGTCTCGGGCTCTCTTCTGCGCCACAGCCATGGCTTTCTGGGTCCTCTCCAAGTGACTCCTGCTTTGGCCATGCCCCAAGGGTAGGAAGAGCCTTTCAACCACCCACCCAACTGTGGGAAGGGGGAGAAAGAGGCAGAGAGAGAAAGGAGGGGGGATAATTCCCTGTGTGTGTGTCTGCTCCGTGAGCAGGCAGTGCTCCACGCCAGAGCCTGCTGCCAGCATCTCACCCATTAGCTGTGCTCAGCAGCTCAGGACCAGCCTTGCACTGTTCCAATTATCCCTCCCTGCTCGGCACACGCTCGCCTTTGTCTGCAATCCCACCAGCCTGTCCATCAAGCCCTTCTCCTTGGGGACTGGGCTGTACCGAGCTGTGCGCACAGAGACGGGAGCTGGGAGAGCACAAAGAGCAAAGCCAGGGACTCAGGTGGTCACAGCTCTGCTCGATGCCTCAGTTCTCCCTGGGGAGTTATGCAGATGATGCTGAGCTCTCACACTGGCTTTGAAACAGAACCAGCTGGTTCAGACTCACAGTCCCGGCAGCCAAGGACCGAGCGGTAAAAGGCCAGAGCGGTGCTGAGCAGGACCAGCCCACGAGATGTTCTGCTGAGCGCTCTCCCAGCCACCTCAAGGGCCGAGGCTCTTTATTTAAAGCTTATTTAACCCCCTTGTCCAGCCTCTTCATGCAGCACAGACCTTTGGCATGCAGGACATCCTCCAGCAGCTCAGATCCCTGCTGCTTGAAGAGCCACCTCCTTTGGACCCAGCTCCTATCAGCTTCCTCAAGCGCCTCTGGCTTTCCTCTCCTCCGAGCAATCCTTCGCTGTGAGACTGCTCCTTCCAGCTCAGCACTATTATTTATAGCCCTGGGGCTAATCTTTAATGATTACCCTTCGTTTTGCAAAACCAAGCCTGTAAAGGACAGCCAGGGCTGCCTGGGTAACCTTAAGGCACCTCTGGCTTCCCCATGTGCTCATTACGGTGCCGGCCCTACCGAGCCTGCCAGGAAGATGCCCTGGAGATGACTTTTGCCCCCACCAGCAAAGGCCACTTGTTAACACCTCAGGCTTAATGCTCAGTGACCTGTGCAGGTTGGTTTTCCCCATGCCTTGTTTTTTTCCTGCCTGGAGGAAGATCCTGAAAGTTTCACGCTGTCTCAAGCCCGTGTGCCCCATCCATGTGCCCCAGCCACGTTCCTGTGTCCCTCTCTGCCTGGCATGCCAGCAGAGTGGTGTGAGGAAGGCTCTTCCCTGCTGCCATGGCTTCCCTGCCTCCCTCCTCGCCCTGATTTCCTGACCCTAATGAAGCATTAATATTCAGTGAACCTGCAGCATCTATTCCTGTCCCAAGTGACCTGGTTTCCAGGCTGATGGATGGTGCACGCTGGGCCAGCCATGCTGCCTGGGCCATTAAGCATTGCACTGATAAATCATCATCGAGCCGGGGCGGACCCTGGTGAGGCTGGGGACAGCCCTGTGCAGGGAAGGAGCAGCAACTGGCATGTCTCCAGCAGGAGCTGGGCTGCTTTGGACAACAAACTTGAGCCCTAAGCCCCTTTCCAGGGCAGATGCAGCCCCCTAGGAGCAGGCACAATCACTGTGAGGAGTGATCAGAAGCAGAGGAACAGTGCAGGAGCTCCTTGGAGAAGCTTCTTCCATGGGGTCCCTGCCCCTGGCTGGTGGGGTGAGCCAAGCGTTGAGACCTTCTGCACTTGGGTTGCATCATCTGGGGCAGGAGCATTGCAATGCTGGCCTCTGCACAGCACCCAGAGGTCCCCAAATGACCAGTGCAGGATAACCCTTAACCTCTCCAGAGGTCGGATACTGCCTCAGAGGGACAAACCCTGCCTCCAGCTGACTGAACAACCAACCAACCAACAAACCAGCCATCAAATCAACCAACAAATCATCAAATCAACCAACAAATCATCAAATCAACCAACAAATCATCAAATCAACCAACAAATCATCAAATCAACCAACAAATCATCAAATCAACCAACAAATCATCAAATCAACCAACAAATCATCAAATCAACCAACAAATCATCAAATCAACCAACAAATCATCAAATCAACCAACAAATCATCAAATCAACCAACAAATCATCAAATCAACCAACAAATCATCAAATCAACCAACAAATCATCAAATCAACCAACAAATCATCAAATCAACCAACCAACCAACAAATCAACCAGCTAACCAACCAGCCAGCCATCAAATCAACCAACAAATCATCAAATCAACCAACCAACCAACCAACCATCAAATCGAACAAACATTGCCTCAAATCCAACAACCATCCATCCATCCATCCATCCATCCATCCATCCATCCATCCATCCATCCATCCATCCATCCATCCCTCTATTCCCTCTCCATGTAGATCCATCTATCCAGTCATGCCTAGACATACCCTCATCCACTCACCCACCTGCCCATTGACACTCAGAGGCAATCCAGGATGTGCCTCTCTGGGATAAGATGCACAGATGGACCAACTGGAAGCTGCCTGACTTACATTTGGCGGCCATGCTGGTCCTCCCTGGTGAGCACACCCTCCTTCTCCATCAGCATTTGCCGAAAGGTCCCCACCTTCTGCCGGATCTCCTCTTCGGAGTACCTGGATGGGCAAAGACATGGTCAGGGCTGCTGTGGTCGGAGCATGGGCTCCCCATGGACCTGCTGAGGACCTCTGTATACCTTTGGGAGTCACATGTGGCCTAAGAGGTCAGTCAAAATTGAGGTGGCATGGTGACAGTCATCAGAGCCTGCAGGAGAGCAGGAGCTCTGCTCGGTCCCCTGCCACCACTCTCTGTGCTCTCCTCTCTCCTGCCTGCTTCTCCCAGCAGTGGAGAGGAAGGGACATCAGGAAAGGGGAAAAGAAAAGGATGACCATGAGGTTGCCATTCCCTGTGACTGCCCAAGGCTTCAGGGCAAGTCCCCACCAAACCCCCTCGGCAGTGCCACCATTGCAGGTGGTGATTCCGGGGTTCACTCTCAGCATCTCTGTCCCATCACAAGCTCCCCCTGCTCATCCCCGTGATGCTCCAGGGCCTGGCAGCCGTGCCAGCTCTGCGCTAACGCCGAGCGCTGACTCAGGCCGCTGCAGGGTTATTAACGAGAGGCACTAATCACCGTGTCCTGGCATCTGAGAACAGCCGCTGCAAACCACGGTGCTCCCGCCGTCCCCGAGGTGTCCCTGGGGAGGGACAGGTGACAGCCCTGGGCAGGTGGTCCTGTGGCTGCACAAGGGCACCTGAGCATCCTCCTTGACTAAAAACATCCCAACAGAGGGATGTGGTGGAGAGACCCACAATGCTCTTGGCATCATCCCAGGGGAGAGGGTGAAGGGAGAGGGAGCCCTTGTCACCGCCATACTGCCACCCTGGGAGGGAAGGGGTCGGACTCTGTGTGTGTGTGTCCCTGTCCTCAGCCACAGCCTCTACAGGGGCTGCTCATGGCCCACCCTTTCCTTCACATCCCATCAGCATCGCTGCCACAAGCCCAGAAAACTCAATGTCACAGCCAGGCCTAGCCCTGCAGCCCCCACGGCTGGCACTTCACACAGCCCGTGCTGGGGACAGTGATGCCCCCTGCAGTGCTCTGGGTGTCCCTGGGTGCCCTGGGCACAGAGGGGCACGAGGCACCACCCACCCTTCCTGCAGTGTCCATGAAGGGGAACAGTGAGAAGAGGGGAATTAATATTAACGAACTCATTTGCACTGAAAGGCTCTCATTAATTCCCCAGCCAGACTCCACACAGAAGGAAGGCTGATAACAGGACATGGAGGCAGCCTGGCTGCTTCCCCTCACCTTGCACCTGGGCATGGGGAGCCCCATACCAGGACAGCACCCCCAAACGCTGCTCTGCTCCATTCCCTCGATGGTGGTGCATCCAGCTGGGCAGAGTGGCCACCCCACAAGGATGGAGCCACCGGCCTCGGCATCCATCCGGACATCAGCCAGCCCACGGCAGCAGGAAGATGTCTGCCCGAGATGAGCATTTGCTGCAGCATATTAAGAACACGGCCAGTGCTCTTGGAGAGGGGACATGAGGCCAAACAGGAGGTGACAGATGGGCCACTACGGCTGGGCCATTAGCAAATCCGTGGGGGGAGGCCAAGGCGAGGAACTCCCCACCACCTCCAGGGATGGAGGCAGGAGCACCACCAGCCCTTTCCCTCCTGCATTCCCCTGGTGCTGCTCACAACCCCGCTTGAGGGGGTTTGCTTTTGCATTTAACATACAGAATGGATTTGGGAAAGGAAGGAAATTTGCTGACACTTCTTTTCCAGACAAGGAATCCACCCTGCAGGCAGGGAATAACGGTGCAGGCAGCCTGGAGCGAGCTATAGCGCAGGCAGGAGGAGCCATCCACCTTCAAGGAAACAAGGAGTGCTTAAATCCCTGCAGAACCCCCTCTGCTGACACTCACATCCACCCCGGGGGTCTGCCCTCATCAACAACTCCCCCAAGGCCATGGCCAGGAGGCTGCCCCTGGTCCAGGCAGAAACCTCAGGGGTGCAAATCCCTTCTCATGGAGCCCCTCCCTGGAAAGCCCCTGTGGGAAGGGGAAGAGCAGGAGGAGGATTAAGCAGGTTGACCAAGATTATTACTGTAATTATATTATCATTTAGGCGTATCTCCATCATCGGTGTCATTAATAGCCTTAATAACAGCAAAGCAATCACAGCAATAACAACAATCCTGGTTGCAATGCTGCTATTACCCATTGCAGTAATGATACTACCAGTAGTAAGATCCCTACTAGGGCTCGGGAACCCGACAGGAGGCTCTGGGCTCCCCAAAGCGCCAGGTCAGCCTTATTTATTTCCATAATGACAAATTAGGCACAATCATTATTCCAGTCTGTGTGAGACAATTTAATTCTAGGTCACGCTTGCACTCTTAATGAAAGCCTTGGCGAAGCCTTCCCTCAATCCATTTTCCTTCTCCCCAGCTGATACCAGTCCCCGTGTACCCAAGTGTGCCGAAGAATTTGCTCCATCCATCAGGTTTTAGAGAGCTGTCAGAGGGATCAGGACGTTTGGCTGCTGCCAGAGGCAGCACAGCCATGTCTGGCAGGGATGGGGGTCTCCTTTCTGGCCCCCTAGTCCCTCCTGCCCACCCAGGAAGGGATGTTCTCCAGCCCCGTGGGTTTTTCCCCAGCCCTTTGTTTCCCAAGGGGAGAGCAAAGGCTGAGGAGCAGCTTGCAGTGCCTGGCCATGGCATTGGCAGGATGGCAGCGGGGGGTCCTATCACCCCAAAACTGGGGAGGAGAAGGAAGACAGGACAAACCAAAGCCCCAAAACAGCCTCTCCCGTGACTAAACGCCAGCTCTCCCCTGGGATCTCACAATCCAGGCATGTGAAGCACAGGATAGGTGGCACCGATGACTTGTGCAACCATGAGCAACTTCACTCCTGCTTCGTGCTTCGGCTTTCCCTGCAGGACAAGCTGGGAGCCCAAATTTCCCAGCAGGGAAAGTGGATGAACTGCTAGGTCTGCATTACTTGGAGGCATTTCCCTCCACAGACCAAGCCACCAAAGCTGTTCGATTCACCCAAAAGTGGATTTACTTCCAAATGGGGACATTCGACACATCAAGGTGTTTTTTAAAGGGAGAGAACGAGGTGCGAACAGGTCAAAAGGATCCCAGCCCCGATGTCCCCGCCACTCACCCCTGCTCCTCCATCATCTCCTGCAGCTCCATGCACTTCAGCTCCACCCGCCGCTTGCGCTCGTGGTCCAGGATTTCCCGGTGAGCCTTCTTCACCATGCTGGGCTCCACCAGCCGCACCTCCTCCTCGCCCTTGTGCCACGTTCCCGAGGCGCCGGGCTGGGGGAAGCCGTTGGAGGCTTCCTGGGGTGAAGGCACATCAGCCCCATTGTTGTAGAGAGCCATGATCGCCTGGGAGGGAGAGAAAGAGTCAGGGTCAGTCCCTGCCCTGGTTCCCCTCTCACCCCACGACAGTGAGGGGACCCTGCCAGGACCTGTGGGGAAAATCAGTCTTGAAAGCAAATGATGGGAACAGTGACTGGGAGATCTCCCTGCACCTCGCTTCGGTTTCCTCATCCTCAAAGCAAGGCTGGGGCTACTCCCATCACCACGCCAAGAGGGCTGGCTCCCGGGAAAGAGAGGAGGCTGCTCTGCTCCGGCCTTGTACCAGAAAAACCTGGCCAAGTGTGGGTCTGTGGGACCCAGGACTATACAGAAGCAGCAGAACAGGCAGGCAGGGGTCCCTCCCAGCCCCATGGACCCCATTGCTAGCCAGTGGGGGTTTGGAGAGGGCAGGCATCCATCCTCACAGTCCTCCAGGGACACTGTCCCCACTCAGCAAGGGAATGGATTCAACGACCTCAGACATCCCCTTGCATTTCCCAGCTGCACTGGCTGGTTTGGTCGCCGTGGTGGGACATCCTGAGGTCTCCCTCAGGCAGCAAACACTTGCTGATGCCCTTGGGCCATGGCCTGGCACCCTCTGCCACGGCCCAGTGTGGGCTGCAAGGGGATATGAGGATCCCCACCAGCTTCTGCCCGCCGCCTTCTCTCTGCTCTTTCACCTTCACGTGTCTCTGCCTCCTCTTTCCACCACCACAGTCAATGTGTCCTCACTTGGCTCCAAAAATAACCCCTTGGAAGAGGACAACCGCTCCCGAGCAGCACTGCCGTGCTGAGGCTCCGGCTGATGCTCCCCGAGCCTGAGGGAGGAGATGCTCCCAAATCTCCTGGGTCAACCAGCCAGGCACAGCCCTGTCTCAGCGCCCTCAGGCCATCGGTGCATGGCTGAGCACCCATTCCTCGCTGTCCCTGCTGTCCTGCCGTGCCTCAGCTCCCCTGCCCAGCACTCCAGCCCTCTCCTGAGCATGGGATGCTCCCACTGGAGAGCTGCTGCTTTCACCACCAGCTTCACCAGGCTGCAGAGGCAGCACCCGGGCTTTACAGCGGTTTTACACAAAGAGAAACGATCAGGATCAAAGGCAGAGCATCCTGCCTCACTCTCCAAGCTGGATTTGGGCTTGGAGATGCAGCTTCTGCCAGAAGCCACATCTGTGAGGTGTTTGTATCCCAGGGATCGTGCTGGAGAAGCTTTTCCAGGGATGGGTGCTGCCTGCACGTCATCTTCTCTGTGGGAAGCAGCCAATCCTTGGGTGGCTGACACACGCTGCCCATGGATGATGGGGCAAACACTGGCCCAGGGAAGGAGGGATCTCTGAGCCCAGTAGGGGCACGAAGGGCAGATGGACCATGGGCTGATCTGCACTGTTTTGAGCCCAGGAAAGCCTTGCCACTCCCAGTATGCCATTCCACCAGGACACCAGGCAATTCAGAGCTTTCCATGGCCGTGCCAGTTGGGACAGAGCCAGGGTGGGGATGCAGATTACCCACGAGGGGCTTTGACGATGTTTCTTTGCTGTTTGAGGAGAGAAAATACCTCGGAGCCCTCCCTGGGGCAGTGGGGATCCCAACCTGGCCGGAAGGCATCTCCCACCCCACAGCATCCCCGAAGGACATCCCTGACTTTCCCGCTGCCACCGGCTGCCCCACGCAGTCATTTATCTCCTGACGAACCTGCCCAGGGAGGACAGCAGCTGAGTGCTTAATTACAAGGCTTTCCCCCCCTTTTTTCCCCTCGTTACTACCATGCAGAGAGGAGCCAGCAGCCTTTATTTCCGCAGAGACACGAGGGAGATCCTGCTGGTGCAGCAGGAGCCAGCCAGGGCTCTGCACTCCTGGATGCTCATCCCTGCAACTGGAGGGTCCCTCTGTCCCCCCTGGCCTGCAGCACCCACATTTCAAACCCCATGACACCCCACAGCTCTGCTCAGCCCTTCCTGCCCACCCTGAACCCAGCCCCCTCCATATCCCAGGGTGGCTCCAGGCTGGAGAACAGAGAGACACTGCAGAAAAACCTGCCTGGAGGGTTCCTCTCCCTCCTTCTCCCATCAGGACATGAAGCCAAAAACCTGGAAGGAAATTAGGGAAAGGGGGAAGCTCATCACTCAGAAACCTTCCCCCACCACAGAGGGGCTCAGGGAAGGAGAGGGGAAAGGAGAGGATGTTTCCTGCAGCAGCCTCTGCTCGCTTGCCCTCAGTGGGAATTCATTTTATCCTGAGCCCAGCAGTGGGTAAATTCATTGCTGAGAAACCTTGAGAGTGTGTGGGATATAGAGCTGGGCAGGTAGATGGAGATAAACTGGCAGCAGGATCAGTACCTGTGAGAGAAGGCTGCAAGGTGGGGGAGGCACACAGATCCGCCAGGAAATGCTCCACGCTTCCATGAAAAGGATGGAGCTGGAGAAATCCCCCTTGCACCTGGGGCCAGGAAGGTGGAGCCAGACTGGGGATGGACATGGCAGTGTCCCCTCAGCCCTGAGCAATACCCACCGTGGGAGCTGCCACCAGCTCCCTGCCTCAGCCACAGCACGGGCAGGGAAACAAAGGAATGGGAAAAACGCACCCACGGCCCTCCCCCAGCTCTCCAAAGGGACCCCAGGAAAACCCCTGGGTGCCAAACAGAGCCAGCCCGACACTGCTGGTGACAGCAGGGACGAGGACAGAGGGAGCCCATGTCCCCAGCTGGGTCTGTGCTCACCCTGCCCCACACGGAGCACCCCAGCGATGCCCTGCACCCGCAAGGGACAGCTCAGGGACACCGAGTGGCTGCCACCACCACAGCCTCAATCCATCGGCCGCCACACAGGGAGCACCCGGCTCTGCCAGCACCAAAGCCGGCACCAAACCCATCAGCACAGCCCTGTCCAAACAGCAGTGGTTTCCTGCCCGGCGCGGCGCTACCCCGATAATAAAGATGATGGTTAAATATTTCATTATCTGCAGTAATTACCCACAAAACATCAATCACTGGCAGCTGCTGCCCGGCTGCCTCGCCCAGAGGGAGAGGAGGCATCCCGGGGTGAGCTCTGTGTCTCCACAGACTCCCAAAGGCTGCAGGATGTGGCTGGGGACAGTTGCTGGCAGCCATTCCCACCTCCCAAATTCCCTTACTGCCACCCAGGAGGGCCCAAACCCCGCTGGAACCATGGGCTGGAGCTGCCAGGGACATTCCTGAGCAAATCCCTCTCTTCCCATATTAACCAGGCATTTGCCCACGTGTTTTGGGATCCTGATCCTCCTCCCACGTGCCACCTTGGGCCTTGGGGAGGTCAATCCAGCTTTTCAGCTTGCAGGTGCTTTCTGATGCCTGGATTGGAGCTTTTGGAAGTGTTCCAAGATGCCCCAACCTCCATCCTCATCCTCCATCCCTATCTTCACTCTCATCCCCAAATTCCATCCTCCTCCCCATCATCATCCCCATCCACTATCCTCATCCCTATTCTCCATTCTCCTCCTCCTCTCCATCTTCCATCTTCATCCCTATTTTCCAGTCTCCTCCTCCTCACCCTCCACCACCATCCTCCATCCCATGCCCGGGTCTCTCCCTCCCTTCCCAGCCATGCAGAATCACACCCAGGGTGTGCAGGACCTGGGCACCCACAGTGCCAGCTCAGTGACTGCCAGGACAGACAGAAGGATGGACACACTGCGCTGTGCCCCTGTCACAGAGCCAGGACAGGCCCTGCCAGCTCGGGGTGCAAGGCCTGGCCTCGCCATCCTGCCAGGTTTAGGGGCTGCTGGTTTCCAGCCAAGCTGTGAACAGAGCTCACTCCCTGTGGGCTGGGCTGGGCTGGCCCCAGGATGTGACCGTCCCCGTGTCCCAGCCCTGGGGCTGTCCCACCTGGGCTTTGTCCAGCCACAGCTTCAGAGCTCCAGCCCGAAAGCAAAGCAGCAAAACGATGGGGGAAAGAGTGTTATTCCACCAAACTGCTTTGGCCCTTTTACTTCCCAGCTCAGAACAAGCCCCTTCCCAGCCAGCTCTGCTGAAATCTCCTCTTGGGCGCCGCTCAGCCCCCGGGCCATGCCCGCAGCCCCCGGCGCTGAGCAGCCGCCGCCGCAGGGCCCTGATGCCGTACTGCGGATGGAGCCGCGTCCCGGGGGGAGCGGGGATGGCAGCGGGGGGGGCCGGCAGTGCCTGGATGCTCTCCCGGGTGCTTGGATGCTCTCCCGGCATCTCTCCCTCGCTGGGGAAAGGCGGCGGCGGTCCCCGGGCATCCTGCCCCCTCCCCGTGCCTCGGTGCTAATTAAAGCCGCCTCCGGCCGGTGCTCCATTAATTCTCGCCACATCCAGCTGCACCAGCCGGGGCGGCCGTGAGCGCCCGCGTGCCGGGATGCGGGCACGGGATGTGGGCAGCGAGCCCAGCACGGCGGCTCCCTGGACCACTCATGCACTGAGCGTGCCAGAGCTCGGCCCCAACACGCCGGGGACAGCCCAGATGAGGTGAGGATGCTCCAGCTGCTCCAGAGAGGCTCAGAGGGGTGGTCCCCGTGGTTCTGCTGCCTGTTGGGATCTCATCGGGACACACCACCTGTCCCCAACATAACCCTGTCCCCAAGCATGTACAGCCCCATCCCAGGCTGCTCCCTGTCCGTGCTTTGGCTACAGCTGGGAGAAGATCTTTTTATCCAGGACACAAAATATGCCAGAACATCATGGCCAGGCAGTCGGCCTCCTCTAAACACCCAGCTGGAGTTACAAGGAGGAAAAGTCCGGGGTTGCTGCCATTAATTGGGCTGACCTTCTCCGGAGCTGCCTTCCAGTGCCAAAAACCATGAGTCAGACCTTCAAGAACGAGGAAAAAAGGCAAATCTAGCTTTAAAAGTGCAGCCATTCCGGGGCTCGTTAGCACTGCCCTCCAGCCCCAAGCCACAGGGATGATGCCTGTGGGAAGGGGCAGTGGGAAGGGGGTGGTGACAGGCATCCCAGTGCTTCCATCCCTACTTCCCCAAGCCCAGGGCATCCTTTCCTACAGCTGCCCGACCAAAATTTGACACCTCACAGACTTTAAAGCAATTAGTAAAGAATATATGGATGCTGGCTGGGGGGTCAGGAGCTGCAGCTGCTTGTGCATACCTACGTCTGTGCAGATTTATATATATATA
>VZRR01009031.1:0-20432 GCA_013398015.1 Oreocharis arfaki | reverse complement strand
CTCCGGTGGTTGATGGCGGAACCGCACCCCCGTTGTGCCGCCCTCCCGGCGCTTTACGGCGCTTTCGCGACGGCGCGGGGCGGTGTCGCTTTACGGCAGAGCGCTGGGGTAGGCCGCGGGATCCGCCGGGATGAAGCAGAAAAGGAAAAGCGGGAAAGGTAAAAGAAAGCCCTGAGGGGCTGGAGCGTGTCCGGGGAAGGGAATGGAGCTGGGGGAGGAGCGGCTGAAGGAGCTGGGGGTGCTCAGCCTGGAGAAAAGGAGGCTCAGAAGGGACCTTGTGGCTCTGCACAACTCCCTGACAGGAGGGGGCAGCTGAGGGGGGTCGGGCTCTGCTCCCAGGGAATGAGGGACAGGGTGAGAGGGAACGGCCTCAAATTGTGCCAGGAAAGGTTTAGGTTGGATATTAAGAGGAATATCTTCACTTAAAGGGTTGTCCAGCCCTGGCACAGCTGCCCCGGGCAGTGCTGGAGTCCCCATTCCCAGAGGGATTGAAAATCCCTGTGGATGTGGCACTTGGGGACATGGGTGGCCTTGGCAGTGCTGGGAGTGGTTGGACTCTGGTTTTGGAGCACTTTTCCAACCTAAACGATTCCTCGATTCTCCGCGTGTGTGCAGTGGCAACACGAGGTCAGCCTTGCCCCTTTCTGTTCTTTCGGAGGGGGCTGAAGAGCCGGCCCCGACCTTCCTGAGGCTTTGGGGTGCTTTTCCCACTATTTTTCCCTGGAAAGCAGAGCCCTGGGCACGCAGGTGGTGCTCAGGAGTTTGCCTTGTCCTCACTCCCGGGGGCAGGGTGGGGAGTCCCGGCGTTACCGGGCTTTTCCCTTAAATCAGAGCGGGGAAGACACTGGGAACGGGGATATTGGGCAGCAGAGATGGTGCAGCAGCGTGGTCTGTCCTGCCAAACCTCGCGGAGAGAGAGAACAGATGGGAATATCTAAGGAAGCTGTGCCAGGGAGGTTTAGGTTGGATTTTAGGAACCGGTTCTTTCCCCAGAGGGTGCTGGGGCACTGGAGCAGCTCCCCAGGGAATGGTGACATTCCCAAGGCTCCCAGAGCTCCCAGGAGCGTTTGGACGACGCTCTCAGGGACAGGGTGGGAATTTTGGGGTGTCTCAGCTGGATTTGATGATCCTGGTGGGTCTCTTCCAAGCCAGAATATTCCATGGTTCTGTGATTTTAGGAAACGCAGGTTGGTGGTGACAGGAAATGTTCCTGCCACGTTCAGTGTGAGGGTGGGGAGGCCCTGGCACGGAATTCCCAGAGAAGCTGTGGCTGCCCCTGGATCCCTGGAAGTGCCCAGGGCCAGGCTGGACGGGGCTTGGAGCAGCCTGAGATGGTGGGAAGTGTCAGGTTTGGATTGAGATGAGCTTTAAATTCCCTCCCCACCCAAACCACTCCACGGTTCCGTGCCAGGAATTGAGGGCAGGGTCGTCACAGGCAGGGAAATCTCCGCCTCTTCCCTGTTTTTGCTCCGTTCCCGTTGCAGGGGAGCTCAGCCAGGCCGAGCTGATGGTGATGACCATCGCCGACATCATCAAGCAGCTCCTCGAGGCTCACGAGCAAGGCAGGGATGTGGATCTCAACAAGTGAGTGCCCCGGGGATGGCTCTGGAGCCGATCCACGCGGAACAGGCACATCCCGTGCTTTCTGTTACACCCACGCTTCATTTTCACACCATTTCTCTCACGTTTTCTGATAATAAAATCAGGAAATTCTGGGCCGATTTGCTGCCGAGTTCCAAAAGGGGTGGGGTTGCTAAAAAACTCCGAGAAACTCTCATTGCCTTTTTTTTTTCCCCCCACCCGTGTCCATCCTTCAGTCCCAAATCCATCAGGGAGAGGAAAGGTTAATATAGGAATAACATTAAATCAGATTTTCCTAGGGTTAAACAACGTTTGAAGTTGTTGTTTACAGAAACTCTAAATATGTGTTGTAATAAAACCTGAAGTTGTTGTTTACAGGAATTCCTTCCCCCTTTATTTATGTGGAGTAACAAAACCTGAATTTTCACCACTTTCTCCACATCACTCTCAACTTTTTGCTGGAAATCCGTGCCAGGAATTGCCTCGGAAATGAACTCAGCTACAGGCTGGGTGTGCAGGGCTTCAACACATGAATTAAACCCCTGGAAACGGACGAGGCAGAGCCTTGGCAGCCTGCAAAAAGTTGGGATAAAACCACGTTTAGAAGGAGAATGTGCAGAAAATAAAGAGAACTCAAAATCATCGGCGGTTGGGAGTTTATTTTTGGTGTCCCAATGCACAGTGCAGCTCTTTGCTTTTGAATGCTTTGTCCAGAGAGCAGAATGGGGAGAACCTCCCTGGATCTCTGTGGAACTGGTGGAAATGAGGGCTTATTTTGGTCGTTTTGGGGTATTTCTGCTTGCAGGCTGAAGACCAAAACCTCAGCCAAGTACGGGCTGCCAGCGCAGCCCCGGCTCGTCGACATCATCGCGGCCGTGCCGCCCCAGTTCCGGAAGGTTCTGCTCCCAAAGCTCAAGGCCAAGCCCATCAGGACGGCCAGCGGGGTGAGCACGGCCCCCATCCCTCCTTTCTCCACCCTCCTCCCTGCTTCCAGCCCCAAATTTGGTTTGATTCCTGCCCAAAAAAACCAGGATGGGGAATGCCCGGTGGTGTTGGCGCGTTCCGGGTTGCTTTTTCCGTGCCCTTGTGCCCACAGGGGTGTGGCTTTGAAAAGATTTGGGGGAAGGTTCCTTCCTTCCAGGTTTCCCTGTGGCTGCTCCATCCCTGGGAGCGTCCAGGGAAAGGTTGGATGGGGCTTGGAGCAACCTGGGGTAGTGGAAGGTGTCGGGGTTGGAACGGGATGGGGTTTAAGGTCCTTCCAGCCCAAACCATCCTGGGATTCTCTGAGGAAAAAGGGGAAGTGTGTCCGTGTCACTGAGGATCTTTTCAGCAGAGCAGTTAATGCATCTCAGGGTAAAACACCTCATTCTCCATATCAGACCCCAATTTACACTGGAACATGAGAATATTAAATAATAAACATTCCTATTTCTCGCTGGTTTTGTTCTCCCTTCCGAGGGTGAACCCACAGCTACTTCAGGTGGCAGCCCCAAGCACAGAACACCTTAAAACAACCCCACAGGTGCCCCAGCACCCCCAGCCCTGCAAGCAGCTCTTTATTTGGGTCACTTCAGAGGCAAGGACTGTCGTTTCTCTCCTCCCTTTGCTCCCTGCAGATCGCCGTGGTGGCTGTGATGTGCAAACCCCACCGGTGTCCCCACATCAACTTCACGGGCAACATCTGCGTGTGAGTATGGGCAGCCCAGATGTGCCCTGTGCTGGCACAGCTCCAGGCTTGGGGACACTTCTGTCCTCCAGGAGGGGCTGGAGCGTGTCCTGGGAGGGGTTTGGAGGACTGGGAGCAGCTGAGGGAGCTGGGAAAGGGGCTCAGCCTGGAGCTCCAGAGGGAATTCTCCTCTCTGGAATTCCCTGGGAGGAGCCAGGTGGGCTCTGCTGCCAGGGGACAAGGGACAGGATGAGGGGGAACGGCCTCAGGTTGCACCAGGGGAGGTTCAGGTTGGATATTGGGAACAATTCCTGCCTGGAAAGGGCTGTCCAGCCCTGGCACAGCTGCCCAGGGCAGTGCTGGAGTCTCCATCCCTGGAGGGATTCAGAATCCCTATGGATGTGTCCTTTGGGGACATGGCTCAGGGGTGGCCTTGGCAGTGCTGGGAATGGTTGGGCTGGATGCTCTTGGATGCCTTTTCCAGCCTTACTGTGATTCCATGACCCAAAAGGACGTTTTTCCAGCATTCCTGGATAACTCCAGTGTTGCAGGAGCAGCGTTTTGGGGCCAGGCTCCCTTTCTGCACAGCTGCCAGGTTGTTGATACCTCACACATCACCCCAAAATCTGCTCTTTTTTTCACCTTTTCCTCAAGGAGAAAATCCCCTTTCATGACCCAAAGCCACCATTCCAGATCAGATTCCCACCTTCACGATTCTTAATCTATTCTCCATTTCTTAACGATGGGATGGGATTTGTTTCCCTGATTTGGGGACACACCCCTGGGCAGGGGAGCAGGTGGGAGATTCCAGATCCTGCAGGAAAGCAGCAGGGTCTGGGAATTCTGAAGGTGTCTGAGCTGAGCCCCCACCCGAGGAGGAGCAGGTGTTGCCTGCAGAAAATTCCTTGCTGTGCCAGTGGCTCTGGAATGACAGAGCACAGATGGAGGGGAGGCCTCCAGCTGCCAAAGCTCACTTTTATCTGAATTAAACAACACAAGCTTGGCTTAACTCAAAGTCTCTTCCTCAGTTTGACTCCGTGCACCTGAAAATCTCATCTTGGCTGTGCTTTCCCCACCATTTATTTCCAAACATTCCCTGTCATTCCCAACACATCCATGAATTTCCCTCTGCTTTGGCTTCAGCTCCTCTGTTTGAGCTGTTCCAGGTAATTTCGTGTCTGAAATGGCTTCGACTGCTCAGCTCCTTGCCAGCAAATTAATGTGGGCACGGTGATTTGCTAATTAATTTGATGATGGTGACGGATGACTCGGGGTGAGCTGGCACTGAGGGAACAAATCAATTATCCCAGGAAGCAAACGGGGCTGGTTTGGTGGAGGTGGCTTTGTCCTGGGAGCTGCTCCATAAGGAGAATTCCCTGGATGCTCCCTCCCCTTTCCTGAAGGAGAAGGGGTTGTCCACCCTCCTGTCTGGATTCATCTCTGAGCACTTGGAATGTTTTGGTCATTAAAAAACACACCCCCCCCGAGCTCGGGGAACGAATGCAGATGAGCTTTCTCACCATCCAAATCCTGAAATCCCCGAAATTTCTGGAAAAGCAGCTGGTGGGACAGGATGATATCCCTGTTTTATGTCTTTCCATGCCGAAGAGAAATCGTGTTCTGCGTGGAATAAAGTGATGCTCTTGAGAGGACCGTGGAAAATATTCAAATTGTGGGATTCTTTCTGAAAATCGGTGAATCTGTGCGTAACTGTTGCTCCAAAATTCTGTGGCTGCTCCCTGAAGTAATGCCATATCCCAGGAATATTTTCATGGATTTTGCTTCCAGAAAGTTGTTTTAGGTGGATGTAGGAATTTGACAGGTCTGAAGTGGGTTTGGACATCCCATTCTCTTTAAAATTAATTAAAATTATTCAAAATGAATTAAAATTCTCATTACTTAGCTAAAATGTAGTGTTTGCAAACGCAAGTAGGCTCAGCTCCTCCCAGCATTCCTGGATTTCATGGAATCACGGAAATTGTTGGAATTGTGAGAGTTTAATTCTTGTTTTCTCTGGTTTTTTTTTGCCCTGCAGGTACTGCCCGGGGGGCCCTGACTCTGATTTTGAATATTCCACCCAGTCCTACACGGGATACGAGGTACTGATTCCCTCTTTTGGGGAATGCCAGCATTCCCTAAGCCTGGCTTTGGGTTAGGCTGGGCTTTCTCTCTCCAGCTCGCTCGTGTGCAAGAATAAAACCAAAACCAACCTTCAGAAACTTCGGGTTCTAAAGCAGCTCCAAGTCCAGGAGTGAAATTCTTAATTACAGCAAAGGATGAGTTAAAATGTAAAAAAAAAAGTGCCCTCGTGTAGGAAGGGTCTTCAAACACTGGAATAGGATATGAGGATGTTCCTACAGGATTAAAAAAAGTATAAATTTTGGTGGAAAAAATCCTCTTTTTTAGCTGTTGATGCCTCTGAAATTGCATTCATTCCCTTTTATCTGCAGGGATGTCTCCCTAAATTTTTACATTTCCCAGTGCTTTTCTCCCTGTTGTCTGGAGAAAGTTTAACAGCAGTTTGTGACTGAATTATTGTGACTGGTTTTAACCAAAAAACTCAGAGCCGTGGCGGGGATGTAAAGCAGGAAAATGGGGTAAAATCCAACTGGAATCATTTGGTGAACAGTGCTGCAACATCTTTCAAGTAGGAATTTTGTCTCTTGTTACCTCAGCGGTTTAAAACTTGCCCAGGAAAAACGGGAAATACCAAGTGAATCCAGGATACAAAAGGCGCTTGAAAATCTCCTAAAATTATTATTAATAGGCTTCCATCAGCTGCTGATTTAAAAAAAAAGAGTTTTTAGGGATTTCAGATGAAGGAATGAGTTTAGTTTAGAGAATATTTGGAGCTCACACTGAGTCTAGAGGATGCTGCCCGGGTGATTTGTGCAAGGGAAAAGGTTCTGAAATGGACAGGACAAAGCAAAAGTGCTCTGAGAAACACTTTGTGATTTCTGTGACTCACTGCAAGGGTTTTTCAGCTGTTGGAGAGCACTAAAAATGGAATAATTTTGGTGTTTCCTTAAAGGTCATGTTGCCAGGACAAAAGAAGCGTTTGGTTGTATCTTTGGAAGAATTTAAGGAGCCAAATTCAGATTTAAAATTTTACAGAGTTGTTTTTTTTGTAAGTTTGAAGGCTTTGGGTCAATGAGGATTTGAAGTTTTCAGCATTTGTTTCAATGCTAAAAGTTCTTTCGTTCTATTTTTGCTGTTCTTTGTGGGGGGAAATAAAGTTTCTAAAATGAATCTTTTTGTGTTTTTCAGCCGACATCCATGAGGGCCATCCGGGCTCGGTACGATCCCTACCTCCAGACAAGGCACAGAGTGGAGCAGGTACATTTTTACAGGGAATTTCCTTGGGATTGGGATGCAAGAAAAAAAAAAGAGAATTATTTGAATTTTTGGGACTGGTGGGCTGGCAAAAAAAAAAAAAAAAAAAAAAAAAATTAAGTTTATANAAAAAAAAAAAAAATTCAGTTTATACATTTTAATTGTCCAATTCTCCTTTCCATTAAATAAATGGTGAGATTTGAACCTCTCCTAAGATCTTTTCTGATGGTTAATAAATAATTCCAACAAAATGGAACTTCTCTGGAATTCCTAGTTCTTGGTAATTCCATGGAGAATTTAATATTCAAACAGTGGCTTTCCTAGCAAAATTCTTTTATTTGGGTGTTTCTTGGAGAGTCAGATGTGAAAAGTTTCTCGATCCTGTTCTGCTTTGATTAGTTTCCTGTTTATCTCCAAAGCCATTGGAAAATTCTCCATGGATTCAGTGTTTTCTCCCACAAGTTTTTAGGGAGAGTTTGTTCTACATGGATTGAAGGAGATGCAAGGATTTTTTTTTTTTGCCTTTTGGCCAAATTTAGGTAGTTTCAGTAACCAGTAACTCAAATAATTCTGATTTTTCAGGAAAATCCTCTGCTCTGGGCTGTGTTCTTAGAGCAGAAAAATGACTTTTGAGGGTTTTTTTGCCAGGGGGGGAGTTGGTTATAAAAAACCTGTACAAAAATATTGAAGATTTCTCATTCTCAAAACAACTAAAGAAGGGAATGCAGCACGAGAAAATCGGGGATTACAGCCGGATAAACCCCCGATCGATCATTTTCCCGTGGTATTTTTAATTTTCCAGCTGAAGCAGCTGGGCCACAGCGTGGATAAAGTGGAATTCATCGTGATGGGTGGGACATTCATGGCTCTGCCTGAAGATTACAGGGATTATTTCATCAGGAACCTGCACGATGCCTTGTCAGGCCACACTTCCAACAACGTGGCAGAGGCCGTCAGGTGAGAGCCTGGATTTTTCCCTCATGGAATTCTCTGAAGTTGAAATCGTTGATTCTTTGGAAAGACTGAAGAGAAATTAATTTTTTTTGTTGTTTTTTAAGGGGAATGTTTATTGAAATACATTTTTAGGCAGAGAATATTTTTAGCCTCGCTCAGCAGTGCAGAGGGGCAGCAGGCAGGGAGGGAGCGCCGAACTGAGGATGCAGGAAATGCAGGAAACGCCAAACTTCTCCCGATTTTTTGGCTTTCCAACCATCCCTGCCCCTGTCACGCCTCGTCACCTCGGTGTGGAGTTGTGACGAATGCCATTGCCACGGGATTTATTCCCTGCAGCTGGGCAGGGGGAGCTGCTCCTGCCCGGGAGGGCGGCCGGACGTCAGCTCCCGTAAGGAATGACTCAGCCCGCGGAGCGTCAGCGCTCCCGGCCCCTTCCAGCCCCAAATGCAGCTCCCCCTGCAGCAGTTCGGTGTGACAGGAGCTGCTCTGCTCGTTTTACAGCTCAGAAAACGCGGGCTGATTGATTCACACGTGCGCTGAGGCATCTTTTCAGTGCTTTTCGGGTAAAAAAAAAGAGGTTTGGTGTTTTGGGAGTTGTTAAATGAGGTGAGCGTCCCTTTGATGGTTTCAGTTTGCTGCCTTGTCATTGTGGGTTTTTATTTGTGACATTATCATCTCCAAGAGGAGCGATTTTAGAGCTGTCATCTCCAGGAGAAGTGATTTTAGGAGCAGTTCTTTGTATCTGAAAGCTGCAACTCAATTTGGTTTTCCTCTGGAGGGCACCAAACACTTCTGCTGGTTTTCTTTGCTTGTTTTTTTTTTTCCTCCCCTCCTGTCGCTCAAAGGCCAAACAAAAAGTGCTCTGCTGCTCCTTCCCGGTGGATTTTATCAAGATAAAATAGCAAACAAGTTGAGCCAAGAGTTTCTGAAGGACACAGCTCCTCAGGGGAGGAGGGTGGTGGTTGCAGGTTGTCCATTCAAATTACTGCGGTGATTCAGGATGTGGGCAGTCCGTATTTTTGGTTCCTGCTGCAGGTGTCTTAGCTCATTTCGTGGGGCCTAAAATAATTTTTCAAGTAGCCTGGCCTTTGCTCTGCAGATAATAAGGAAACTATTTCTGCCTCAGCTCGTGTGACCGAGAGGAGATGCACCCAAAGTGACTCCGCGGAGTCGGAGCAACAGGGATGGAGCAGTGTGACAAAAGCCTGCCCTGACAACGTGTGGGTTCTCCAGCAGATAAATAAAGGTTTATATTTTTAACACGAAACTCAACGTTAAGTGCTTGGTAAATGGAGTTCTGTGGGAGTTACTCAAGTTGCATTTCCTAAATATTCAAGAGGCGAGAAAATGGGGTTGGAGATGAATCAGAGCTTTTAGTTTTTTGTGCTTCTGGAGCTTGGTTGTTTCACTGTGTCGCTGCAGCGCTGGTTGGGGTGGTCAATGGCACTTGAAATGAACAGTCGAGGTTGAATTTATTTCTCTTTGTGGTGAGGATTCATCTCCTTCGCCGCTTCCATCAGCAGAGGCCGTGAGGAGTGAGAAATTCTGAGAGCGTTTTCCTTGTTTTGTGCTGTGGGCGCTGCACTCAGCAGTACCCTGGGATCTGCCTCTCTCAGCCCCGACTCTGAATGGCATTCTGGAGGCCTTATTTCTTGTGGAAATCGTTATTTAACTGCAGATTTTGCACCAAGATCCCTTCGGGTGGAAAAGGACCTTGAGCCAGGAGGGGATCACAGAATCCCGCGGTGGTTTGGCTCGGAAAGGACCTTAAAGCTCATCCCATCCCACCTCTGCCACGGGCAGGGACACCTTCTGCTATCCCAGCTTGCTCCAAAGCCCATTTTTTCCCCCTTTTAGCCAGTAATTTCTCATCTCTGTCCCAAACTCGTGCTCTGCTCTGCGCCTGTGACGCGCCGGCCTGAGCCGAGCAGCGCCGAGGGATCATCAATCCGGCATCCTCCTCCTGACGTAATTTTCAATTTTCTTCTTGTAATGCTTCATCTCCATCAGCCCACCGAGGCTTCTGGCCCCTGCTAATCTGATAAAAAGGATGTGATTCTGTGCAGTTGCAGGCAGAACAGCACGACCAGAGCCTGCCGTGGAGGTCGGTCCTGTTCCTCACCGGGGACGGGCACTGCGAGCCTGGATAAAGAAATTATCCCTCCAAGCGGGTTGGCCCTTGGGTTTCAGCTGATCTTCTGAGTTGGCTTCTGGCTTTCTTGCAGATAAATGCATGAATTCATCCACAAAAAGTGTGATTTTTACGAAGATAAACAGGGAAACTTGGAGACTTTGATGGCGACTCTGTGGCGAGTGGAGGAAGGAAATGAATTCCCTGAGAAAGCGCTGCTGGTTCTTAATATTTCTCCAGCACCTCCCTTTTGGGGTAATAAACGTTTTTTTAGGCTGTTCAGACAGAACTCTTTGCTCGAGGTGCTTGGGTTTGATTGAGAAATGGCTTGGCTGAGGAGTGGGTAAAGAATTGCAGAGCCAGAGGGGATCTTTGTTTTGCAGAGGGTGTGCGGCGAGACTGAGAAGTTCTAATTTTTCTCCCCGAGAGCCCCACTTAGGAATTTCTGGGCGCTTCTGAGTGCTTACCGAGCCAGGTTGTGGAGTTGGTGATAAGCTTCCCTTCTTTAGCAGCAATTATTAAGAATTTTGCAATTGCCAGAGGATGGATTTTTTTTTTCCCCATCTTTCCCCGGGAGCTGCTCCCATCAAGCCCCGAGTGTTGACTTGATTGCGGCTGCTTTTGCTCTTTCCTGAGGACAATCAGGCCTCCGAGAAGGTGTAAAATGCACATGCAAATGAGAATTGCTGCTCCTCTCACCTGACCCGTGAGTCATGAGAGGTGTTGGGTTTATTTAGCTGCCACCGTGAGTCACCCGGAGCCGGGAGCTGACTTCTAATGAGGGAACGAGGCCCGAGGAGAGCTCGCCTGCCTTGGGAAAAGCAGGAAAATCACCAAGGGCTCTGCAGCTCCTGGGACTGCACCAGCAACTCTGGCTTCTCTTCCTGAGCTGGGCTGGGAGAGCTGGGGGTGTTCACCTGGGGAAGGGAAGGATCCAGGGAGAGCTCAGAGCCCCTTCCAGAGCCTAAAGGGGCTCCAGGAGAGCTGGAGAGGGACTTGGGACAAGGGATGGAGGGACAGGACACAGGGAATGGCTTCCCACTGCCAGAGGGCAGGGATGGATGGGATGTTGGGAAGGAATTCCTGGCTGTGGCCCTGGCACAGGTTTCCCAGAGAAGCTGTGGCTGCCCCTGGATCCCTGGAAGTGTCCAAGGTTGCTGGGGCAGCCTGGGATAGCGGAAGGTGCCTGCAGGAGGTTGGAACTGGATCATCTTTAAGGTCCCTTGCCACCCAAACCATTCCATGATTTCCATGCTTTCTGTGATTTCAATATTTTAAGAGGCATAGAAGTGGTTTTCAGTTTGTTGTTTTAACGGTCTGGTGGGTTGCCTGGTATTTGATAAGGCTGCCTGTGGCAAGGGAAGGAGATAACACCGGTGGAACCTCCCGTTCTGCTGTTCAAGTCTCTCCTGTACCTGAAATTCACGTGGCAAACATCCAGGTGCGGAGCAGACATCGCCGTTCCCGGAACAGATCCCCGATCCAAAAGCGGGGCAGCTTTCCCTGCCCTCATCAGTCCCTTAAAAAAAGCTCCTTTTTAACTCATTGAATCCCAGAACTCCGAGGAGGGATCGCTGCTGCGTTCGATTCCTCGCGGAGCAATCGCAGCTCCTGACTCCGCCTTTTCCTTTTCCTTGGATCGATTGCCTGTGCCAGGATTCCTTTTGTGTTCCCGCATTAGCTGTGAGCTCCCTGCAGCTGGGGGACGGGCAGCGGTGCCTCCCTGTGCCACAGATGTTATCCTGGTGGGAAGTTTCCTTCGGGTATCCCAAAAGCCAGACCGATTTTTTGGGAAGAGGACAGATCCAGCTACGCCTGAGCTCTGTCCATAATCAGAGTTTAGGGCCCACTTTGGGACCTCTTCATGCATTGAGGGAGAAGAACAAACCCCGAGCCCTGGCGGTTCCTGCAGGGCTTGGTTTGGGGTGTGGAGCTCCCGATGCCTTTTGAATTCCAGCTGGAAATCTCCCCTGAGCAGGCCAGATCAGAGCAAGCCTTGACAAATGTGTGATTATCAGAGGGTGGGGGTTGTGGGAAGATCGTTGTAATATAGAAGGAAGAACTTCTTTGAGGATGACAGAGGCTGTGGAGTCTCCTCAAATCCCACCTGGATGTGATCCTGTGCAATCTGCTCTGCTCGACCTGCTCGGGGCTGGGTGGTCTCCAGAGGCCTCTTCCAGCCCCAGCCCATTCCGTGATTCTTTTCTCAAATTCCCACATTAATTTCAGATACCAGCAATTCTTCTGGTAGAAGCTGCGGTTGCTCCAAGAAATCGTGGTAGCTGGAAGCAGAGGGCGGGGTGAGATGGGATGTTGGGAAGGAATTCTTGGCTGTGAGGGTGGTGAAGCCCTGACACAGAATTCCCAGAGAAGCTGTGGCTGCCTCATCCCTGGAAGTGTCCAAGGCCAGGCTGGACCAAACTGGGATAAGGGAAGGTGTTGGGGTTGGAACTGGATGAGCTTTAAGGTCCCTTCCCACCCAAACCAGTCTGGAATTCTGGGATTGTGAAGGTTCACGACTCGGCAACACCTGAATTTGCCTCTCAATAGTGAGGAACAAAGCTGCTCTTCAAAGATAACCCTAACCCAGCTTTATAGAGTGGAAGTCTGTTCTAAATTTCCCGAAGAAGGCTTTAGGATGTTGCCAAAAGACAGAACTTCCTGCAGGGAACTCTGGGCTTGCCGGTGCTGTACTTTAACCAAAATTTAGCCTTTTTGCTTGGCTCTTAGGACGCTGTGAATTATGTGGGGTAACAAGCGAGCACATCGTGCCTGTGCCTGTATTCCACAGACCCCCGCAGTGAGAAATCCTGCAGGAAGGAGGTCAGAGCAAACCCATTTTAGTGGTTCCTACAGGCAGGGAAGAAGCCGTCCTGCAATTCCGGGGCTCCATTGACATACGGCGCTCGTTCCGCTAATGTCTCTTAATTGAGCTTTCCGAGTGCTAATTGTGACTCCAGCAAAAACAAGCCGGGCTTTGACTCACTCGCCGCAGTGATTCATGCTGGGGCCATTGAAGAGGTTGCTGTTCTCCTTTTATCTACCTTGACCCTCAGCTCGAGGTTACCCCTTCCAGAGCAGGCAGCTCAACCTCCCCCCTCCTCCAGCTGCCGCAGCTCACCCCGAATTCATGGAATTTGGGAAGGGGAGCTGATTGAAGGAGCTCCTTCTCTGCCCCGGGGGGAGTGGGAAATTGTCCCGTCGCAAATTGCCGGCGTTTGACAGTCGGATCCCACCCCTCGCCCTGCCGTAATGAGTGGGTGCAGTGACAGGGAGGCGCTTGAATTTTCCTCCGGTTCCAGCCCAAATTGCCGGGTTAAGCTCCGATTCCAGCTCCAATTCCAGCGGCAATTTGGGCAGCAGGGGGACGGCGGGGACTCACCGGCTCCGTGTCCCCTCCCGTGCCTGCTCCTGGCAGGAGGAAGGGAATAGCAGGAGGCGGCAGCATTGGAAATTGCCGTGGCTGGATCCATCAGAGCTTGTCTGTCAAATCCCTCCGGACATCCGGGCGGGCCAGGCAGGAGATAAGTGGCTGCTGCTTTAGTGCCAGATCGTTTGCAGCAGAGAATCTGCCTGAATTTCCTTTTGTTCCCAGACATTTGGAGCTCCTAATAGTCTGGAAAAACAGGCAGGTTTTCTTTGTTTCCAGCTTTGGATGGGACTCATCCGTAATGAGGCTCTGGCACCCCAGAGATGTTGTGGTCTCCTCATCCCTGGAAGTGTCCAAGGCCGGGTTGGACGTGGCTTGGAGCAACCTGGGGTAGTGGAAGGTGTCAGGATGAGCTTTAGGGTCCCTTCCCACCCAAACTATTCAATATTTGCCATTAAAACCCGTTTGGCACTGAGTGTTCATCCCTAAACGCCTTCATAAGTCTCACAGAATTTAAGGAATTCCACCCCAAAGCTGCCTGGCTTTTGTTGCCATCCCGTTACTTTGGCACCGCTCATTTCCTGCTGCATTTTCCAACTTTTAACTGCTGGAGTTGATGTTGTTTGGAAGATGTTGATTCCATCAGATCCTAATCTCATGACGGGGAGCTGTCCATCTCCTTTCTTCCCATGGAATGGGATCACTCTTCCCGTTATCTGCCCCGTCGCTGTTTCCCCTGCCTGTGAAATACTCAGGTTTGGGGTGAAACACGTGAGGAAGCCAAACCCACACCTTCCCACGGTGATACCCTGGGATTTGGGGTTTTCCAAGGCTGGAACCAAAACCCCTCTCCCTGCAAGCACTCCGAGGTGGTTTATTCAGGAATTGGAGCCGCACCAGAATGAGCAATATTCGTAAATCCACGTTTTACCCCGTGCTGCTGGAAAGAGCGGCGGCCTTAGCGGTCATGACATTGTCAGAAGCTAAATAATGAATTTTCCCTGCCTTCTCCTGTACGTTTTCAGCAAATTACTGCTGAACACCTGCCAAAGGGAATACTTTGCTCGTTTTTGCTGCTCCACTGCTGTGCCCGTGTAATTTGGCGAAGCACAACAAGTTCTCCGGTGACCTGCACTAAAATGTTAATGGTAGGATGGGATCCGAGTGGCCAGCTGGGATGGGCGACTGGAGATGGAGCTTTATTCAGGCCTTGGCCCACCTGTATGAATCTGAAGCCGGCCCGATGATTACACGGTTTTAATTCCAGTTGTGCTGGCGATCCGAAGGTAATGTCACGGAGAGGACGAGGTGCTGCCTGTGGCTGAGATTCCTGGGTTAATCCCCTCGTAATTTACACCGTCCCGCGGGCTGCGGGAGCGGTTGCTGTTGGATTCCCATTTCCCAAGCAGGCAGAAACTCAAACATTACCAATTCCTTTGAGGTGCAGAAGGATGCGAGCGATCCAAACCGATCATCCCATGCCCTGCAGCGCTGACAGGGGACCCGCGCTCCCCTTTTTCCACCTGCTTTCAGCAGAGATTGCTTTGCAGCCCGGGTGAAAATGAGCTGGTGAAATAGGGAGATGTGGTTTATGGTTCCCTCAGCTGTGCTCTGCTCGCCTCATTGACGCTGTAAACCCGGAGCCGCCGCCTTTCAACGGCGCTAAATTAATTTGAAAGAAAACTCATTTTCTAGTGCCGTGGTGGGTGCAGCAGGCATGGAACAACAGGAAAAGGCAGGTTTCATTTTCAGGCTTTTACAGGAGGGTGTCGAGGAGGGGTTTTGGGGAGCGCTGTGCCAGGCAGAGCAGGGGCTGTTTGGTTTGAAATACGTGTGGCACCCCGGGAGCCTGTGCTGCTTGTGGCTCACGAGTTCGGGAAGTTGGATGCTCAAAAACTGGAAATGCAGAGCTTTTGGGGGTGTTTGTGCAGCCTGGATTTGCTCTCCCTCTGTCTGGGCCTTGGGTTGTGCAATGACCTCGTTCTTTAACTCTGTCTGCACGACCTTTGCCTGCTTTGTCTCCGGAGACAGTTTGTGTGCTGCTCTGAAAACCCTAAAACCAGCGGGAAGGACCTTTGTTCCTTGGGTAGAAATAACCTCCCCCCTCTTCCCTGGCAGCTCTGGGCTGAGGTGTGGGTTCAGCTGCTGGGTTCAGAGCTCAGCTCAGATGTTCCTGGGTGCCTGATGAGCCCCTGCAGGAGGTGAAATCAGCGAGCAGGGATCCAGCTCCTGCTCTGACTGCCACGGAAATGAGAACCCAGCTCCGTGTGGGTGTTTGCATCCAGGAGCTGCATCCCACCCCAGGAGCCTTGGCTTCCTTGAGGGCCAGGCCAGGAGGAGTTTCCACCTCCACCTCCCATTTCTGACTCCTTAAGCTCATGCCCGTCCTGGCTTTGTGGAAGATACCCCTGTGTCTTCCAGAGTTGGGGTTTGGTTCCATTCTCTTGTCCAGATCACGGAATCACGGGATAATTAAATTTAGAAAGGACCTTTAAGGCCATCGAGTGCAGCCGTCAAGCAGCACCTCTAAACCACGTCCCCAAGTGCCACATCCACGTTTTTGAGCACTTCCAGGGGATGGTGACTCCACCACTGCCCTGGGCAGCCAGTTCCAGTGCTTTACAACCCTTTTAGGGATGAAATTATCCCTGATATCCGATTTAAACCACCCCTGGCACGACTTGAGGCCGTTCCCTCTCGTCCTGTCACTCATTCCTTGGGAGGAGAGGCCGACACCCACAATCCCTGCTCTTCCCCACCTCTGGGAAGACACAGGTGCTCACTCACCTTTGGCTGTCTCCTCTCTGTATTTGTCTCACTAAAATCCAGATTCTGCCGTTTGAGGGGCTTTTAGCCATGACAGGAAACATTTGACCTCTCCCCCCCATCCCAGGAAGATGCTCCTTGGGACAGCACATCCTCCCTGGAGCTGGGAGGGATGTCTGTGCCCGAGGACGATGCAGTTTTTAAGCGGCTGGAGCAGCGAAAAGCTGAAACCGTTTCCCAAACAATGACTCAACCACCATTAAAAGCTGAGTAAAATCATAAAATCATAAAATCGGCTTGGCCAGGGCCTTAAGGCTCATCTCATCCCAGCCCCGTGCCAATGGAGGAGGAGCCGTGGGCACCTTGGAGCTACAGGAGGGAGCAAAAGGAGTTGGGGAAGAGGCACCAGGAGTTCCTGGAGCTGCTGCAGCAAGCCCAGGAGTGTTTTTTAGGGGGCAAACGAGGATTTTCACAGCACTCTTTCGAACGCAATCCTATCGCAGCTTTATAGGTGAGGGACTTGCTTTGGCAGGAGAACAAGATGAGCTGAACCACAGCTCTCCACTGGCAGTTTTGGCTGATGGCTGCTTTTTATTAGCTCTCTTTATGATTTTATGGTTACAATTTCTTTGTTTCCTCAAAGCAGCAATCAAGCTGTTTTCTTTCCTCGAGCTAAATGTTTTCTCTGTCGGAGTCAGGCGGGGACGAGCTCAACCCCATTTAAGAGGTGGATAGAGAAACTGAAAAGCAAAGGGCTGGGCTGGACGCTTTCTTTAGGCAGCAGGACTTTCAGGGCGTTGAGTTTGTGGTTATTTTCCTCAGGACCAGCTGAGAAGTGGTTGTTCGTAGGAATAATGCAACTTTCCTTGGGCCACAGTGAGTCAACATCAGAGCTGAAATTGGAGCTGGGTTTTTTTTGCAAGCCCGTGTCAGTCTCACCCAGCGCCGTCTCTCTCATCGAGCGCAGCAAGAAAAACTCGAATTTCAAGGCTGGCTTTAATAAAAGAGGCTGTCGTGTCGTTTCTTCCCTAATTTTAGATGTAAGGATTTTTTTTGTTGTTTTTCTTTTTTTTTTTTTTTTTTTATTATCATTCTTCTCTCCCTGCATCCTTTGTTAGCCCACGCCTGCAACTCCGTATTGACTCTTCCCTGGGAAACTGTCTTTATAATTATGACCTAATGGTTGATTGTATTGATTTGGCAACGGGCGGCGGAATGGGTTTTCTTTCAAGTTCTTCCTTGAAGTGATTGCACGGCAAAGGTGTGAGGAATCAAGGACAAAGCTTGGGCATCTCCTCGAGGAAGTTTTTCCACCAGGCTTTGTTTCCCTGGCTGTGCAGGCCGGCGGGACTGCAGGGATCGCTGTGCCTGGGCTGTGTTTGCCTGCTTGGAGGAAGGGAGAAAGGGGTGAGAGGAAAACCTCTGGGAGAAGCTGGTATCGAGAGGTGGAATTGAAGGGAAGGTCGAAGGAAATTGTGCTGGGATCCACAGAAAGGGCTGAAGTGGGGCTGAGAGCTGCTGCTTTTGGGGGTTCGGATTGCTCGGAACCCTCGGAGCTGGCAAAGCTGAGCGAAAGGAGAGCGAAATGAAATACTGACTGAATGCTGCCCAAGCCTCCTGCTTTTCCCTCCCTGACAGGAGCACAGGCTGATGCTCGAAGCAAAGAGTCACTTGTGAGTGTTTATCCTGGATTTCTGCTCAGAAATGTCTCCTTGGATTGCTCTTCTCTCACAGCGGGAGGCCCTGGCACAGTTTTCCCAGAGAAGCTGTGGCTGCCTCGTCCCTAAAAGTGTTCCAGGCCAGGTTGGACGGGGCTTGGAGCAACCTGGGATAGTGGAAGATGTCCCTGCCTATGGCAGGGGGGGGGGACAAGATAATCTTTAAGGTCCCTTCCGACCCAAAGCGCTCTGTGATTGTGTGATTCTATGAAATTCCCAAATTGTTCCTGAGAAACCCATTTGGTTCTTTCTGAAGCACCAGGGCTCCAAGCATCCCCAATTTTCTCTCTTTGTGCCGAGCATCTCTTTGTTCCGAGCTTTCCTTCAGCACCACGAGCCAAAAAATGGTTTGGAAAATCATCCTGGTTGGGGTTGTTATCCCTGACAAATTGGGATTTTTCCCAGTTCTGCGTGGGTTTGGTAGCCCAGCAGGGCTGGTCATTACTCTAAAAAATAAATCAGTTTAGAAGTGCTTGGGACAGGGGTGGGGGAGTGGTTGGGCTTAAAGGGCTTTTCCGAGCTTAATGAATTCCTGATCCTGTGATTCTGGACTGGGGAGGAGCTGCAGCTTGGCACGGGGAGCCTCACCCTCGTCTGTAGCAAGCCCAGAGCTTCACAGGGCTCTCAAACTTTCTGCTCCTCCTTTTTTGCAGCTTTGTCACACCTTTCAGGGTGACTTTCATGGCTTCTTTTCCTTGGGTGTCGTCGTCAGGTGCTGTTAGTGGGAATTAGAGGAGATGGGAAGTCTGTGGGAGCAAGGACAGGAGCTTTGGGATGGCTGCTTGAACCCATCCCATGGTTTCAGCCACGATCCCTTTGTCTTGGCTGCAGGAAACCCGAGCTGGGATGATCAGTGGTGCGTTGGATTTCCCATATATAAGATGAATTGTTGGGGTTTTTTTTACTGACATTCACATATCAGTCTGAGATTTAAACTCTCCGGCTCGTGCTGAAGGAAAGCGTGAGCCCTCCTCACCTGATAAATCGAATATGGGACATTTTACAGGCACTTTGTGTCTTTTCCTCTCCCAGACATATTGCAAAAATGTGTTTTGCTGACGTGTTGGGCCTCAGTCGTATTTATTAGGGCAAGAATTCGTTTTCTTCAGCTGCTGAAACCCCAAAGCACCTCCCTCTTCACGTAGATTGAGTACAGAGAGGTTCTTGTTTCCACAGAACTCGCTCCCATCGTGTGGCAGATGAATTCCTGCCCTCTGGCTACAAGAAATGCTTTCAACAACACATTCAGGTTGTAGCTTTCTCTGAAGCATTTGACAAATCGCAGTAACTTTGCCTGGATCTCTAAAAACCCTTCCACCGGATTGTGGGAATAAGAGTGGAGGCTTTGCATGCAGAATATTGTTGAAGGATATTAAGGGATGGATTAAATGATCAATTAACAAAACAGAGGGAAGTCATTAGCGGTGTCCCAGAGGAATTTGTGCTGGAACAGGTTGTTTTGACCTGTTGTGAAAGGGATTTTTTTAAAGAAACATTGCTTATAAAATATATTTTTCCTGTTCCTCACAACGATCTCCGAGTTGGTTGGTGCCACTCAGGAATAAAATTCTAAAGTTTTAGTTGATAACTGTGAGAAACACAGCCCTGATGCTTGGTATTAGTTAAAAAACCAACTCGGTGTGAGGAATTACAGGGATGGGAATAGAAGAGGAAACTGGGAAGTGCTGTTGTGGAGGCGCCTCGTTCACAGCTCGAACCTCGCTCAGTTCTTCCCTTTAAAAATCAGGGAGGAGGAAAATGATGCTGTGGAAGCAGGGAAAAGATATTTGAGTGTGGTATAATAGAGATTTATGAGGTCCTGAGTGGCACAGAGAAGAGAAAAGAAGGATAAATGTTGATTTTTCTCTGACACAAGAAGAGCTGGGGGTATCAGCTGGAATGGGAATTAAATCCAAATAAATCGTTTCTTTGTGCAGGCCGTGGTTGGGCTGAGAGTGACCAAACACATTCTTGGGAAAAATATCCAGTGAGAACTTCCAAATCCTGAAGACACCACAAGCACTAAAAATATCAGAGAGCCCAATTCCAGACTCAGGTCTCCCTAAATTTCAGTGTGAGGAATTTGGGACCTCGTGTTGCTGCTTCTGTTCTGGGAGAAACGTGAAGCCATAATTTCCATTATAATTTCACATTATAATTTGGCTCTGCTCACTGGGACAGGTTTGGGAAAGGCAGAGAGCTCACATAAGGGAGGAGGAGATAAGCACTGCCTTGCCTGAATTAGCCTTGTTTTGGCTTTTTTTTCCCCCCTCTAAACCTTTATTTTTTATGGGGATGGGTAAAAAAAACCAGAGGTTGCAACTCAGCTCCTGTTCCAGCCACGCATTTTCCTTGTTGGAAATATTTCACTCCAGCATATGTTAATTCATCCTGGTGTTTGCAGTTACAGCTGGCTAATAATTTGTTGCTGGGAAAAAAAAAAAAACAACAAAAAACATTCTCTGAATTGCTGTTGCCTTGAACTTGATGGATGGGAGCTCAGAAAACACCGCAGGCTCAAAAACCCAGCAGTGTTAGGAGGTCTTGTCAGGGTTTTTCTGTTCAATGTCCTTTTTTTTTTCCCTGCTTCCTGAGCTAAGACAGACCTTTCAGGACCTGCTTGGATGTCTCTGAGAGCAGGCAGTGATTATGGCTTTTTGGGATAATTACGCATTTATCAGCCCAGCGTGGCAGGAGCGGAGCACGGCTCCGTCCCGCTTGGCAGGAGTGGCAGGATCCCTCCAGACCTTGCCCAGAGGTCCTCGATCGAAGCTGTGAGGGGAAATAAAAATAAACCAAACAACCCTTCCCTCTCCAGCCCGATGCCATTCCCTGCTCCTCGTTACAGCCGGGGGGTTAATTAGTCCGTGCAAACAGCCCTGCTTGGATTAGGCCTGAAGTGTCTCTTAACTG
>VZRR01009026.1:105179-125878 GCA_013398015.1 Oreocharis arfaki | reverse complement strand
ACCCCCACCCTCCCTGCCTCGTATATTTAACGGGGCTTACCTGCAAGTTCAAACAGCCAGGGAGAAGCCAGCCTTTGCACTGCTAATAATGCTGAGGTCCTGAGCTATACATTAGATCTACCTGTTGCTTAGCAGGTGGGGATAGGAAGCAACAGGCCAACCACATTCAACATTTTGCCCATGCCCATAACCTGTGTCTCTTCTCCTGTAGCGTTTATGATATAACCCTGACTATGAAGGAAGTTAAAGAAACGGGTGTTTGTGTAGCTATCATAACAGTTTTTGCAAAGGTTTCTCTCAAGTGTAAGTTAGCAGCTAAATGTCTACGTGGGTGGTAAAGTTGCTGTGAAAATAGCCTCCCCACTGGGAATGTAATTATTCAGTGCTTTGCAGATTTGCATTTCTTGGCCTTTCAGTGGCATTGCTTGATAAGAAAGGTTGGCTGTGCAGCTGATACAAGCACTAGGCAGAGTTCTCTGTGATACGTGTAGAAAATGGCTATAAGAACATTAAGAAATGCAAGAACAAATAAAAAGGGTCATCCAAATGTTAACTAAGGTGAATCTGGACTTCATTATGACAACTTGCTTATTAGAATAACAGGGGTAGGAGAGTTGGGGAAAATAATATAGAAGAATGAAATGAGCAGATATTTCACACTGTCTGTTATAGAGGCATCATATCTTTGAGACACATATTTAAGTTCAAGCCCAGGAATATGTCCAGATAGCAAAAAAAAAATTTCATTTATTTATGCTTCAGTATCCAGTTGAATCAAAGCGTACAACCACTGGAGACTTGGCACAAGATCAAAAGGGAAAGGAATTCAAGAGCTCAAATTCCATGTGAAGCTCCACAGGTTTTGAAGGAAAAAGATCGCCTTCCCAGGAAACATGGCTCAGCAGCTATCAACACTGCCTCCTTCTGGATAATATTCCCATGAATATTACATGGGAATGTAATAATAAAATAATGTATGTATAAGAATGTAAATAAGAAAAACAGATTTGAGGCAGAATGGGGCATGCCGGGAAGGGCTTTAGGCTTGTTGGCATGGAACAGTTCAATGTTAATTCTTAATTCCAATCTGGAAAAAAACCAAGTCCTTCCCCTGCTTGTCTTGTTAGAGAACGGAGGAGCTGTATTTGATCCAGTCAGCAGCTTCAGACCAAATGAACCTGGAAAGCCTAGTCCCATGCATAAGTACAGTGGTTACTGATCTTTCTAGGCTGAGAAAATTTTTGCCAGGACTCAACTCTTTTTCCAAAAGGGAGGGAAATTATTTAACCCTCATTTTTGAAGCTGTTCAGCTGTGCAGTGCTTTCTTTTCCTTAATATACATACCCTCAAAAAGAAAATATCCACTTCTGTGCAGTTGTATCAGTCAAAGTAATTTTTCATTCTGGTGCTCAGCAAGACATCCAGGATTAACTAACATTTCATGGCAACCTTGGAATCCCTTAAGATGGCTGCCAGCTTAGAAAACACTCAGAGACTATTCAAACACATTGTAAATAAAACATTACCTTGATCAATGTATTCCACATTATTGGTTACTATATAACATATACATAGAACAACTTGGTGGGAACTGTTTGCAATTCAGCTTTATACACAGTGTCATTTTGTTCAGTCGGAACTACTGCAGCTGAAACACACCTCACGTTTGGAATTCGGAACAAGTCAGGAGGCAGTCTTAAGGGATCAGTGCTTAAATTATATGAGAGTTGAGAAACCTGAACCTCCTAGGGAGACCTGTGAAGCAGACTGCCAAAATCAATCAGATCTGTGAGAAGCCAGGCTTGAAGGCGAGGTGTACTTCCTAGGATGTTCAGCATCCGTAAAATAGGATTCCTTCCTGAGCATCACGATCATGTCATCCTTGTCTGTCTTCTCCGAGCCTTGTTCCATCGTGTGGGTGTGTAGCCCAGACACAGCTAAGGACAGCACAACAGTAAGGGCAGGTTACCTTCCCGCCTCCTTGCCATGGTGGTTTATAGGCCCAGTGAGCGGCAGGGACATCTTGGAATGTTTCATACCTGATGGGTGTGCTCTGTCTTGGACTGCCACTTTCTCCTCTCCTGCAGCCTCATCTCCAGTCTGTGGTGCTGGCGAGCAGGCTTGGGAGCGCGGCTGATGGGTATTTTGCCATCTGGTGGCAATTCACAGGGGAAGTATCTGTGTCAGCAACACTCACTGTTCCAGATTAACATAACCAGAACAGATGAGTGTGGTTGTAGCGACTGCAAAATGGTTTTCAGAAGGTTCACAGCAGCACGGAACTACCCAAACCCTGCAGAGACCGTTATCTGCCCAACTGCGTCTCTTGCATGTTTTCTGCATGCCCGTGGTGGCATCTGAAATGAAAACAGAGAAGCTCACTGGATGTATTTCTGGAATGCTGTACCTAGTCTGGGATATGAAAGAAAAATTTAAAAAGGAAAAGGGAAAAGGGAAAAGGAGAAGGGAGAAGGGAAGTTCCGGGAAGGGAAGTTCCGGGAAGTTCCGGGAAGGGAAGTTCCGGGAAGTTCCGGGAAGGGAAGTTCCGGGAAGTTCCGGGAAGGGAAGTTCCGGGAAGTTCCGGGAAGGGAAGTTCCGGGAAGTTCCGGGAAGGGAAGTTCCGGGAAGTTCCGGGAAGGGAAGTTCCGGGAAGTTCCGGGAAGGGAAGTTCCGGGAAGTTCCGGGAAGGGAAGTTCCGGGAAGTTCCGGGAAGGGAAGTTCCGGGAAGTTCCGGGAAGGGAAGTTCCGGGAAGTTCCGGGAAGGGAAGTTCCGGGAAGTTCCGGGAAGGGAAGTTCCGGGAAGTTCCGGGAAGGGAAGTTCCGGGAAGTTCCGGGAAGGGAAGTTCCGGGAAGTTCCGGGAAGGGAAGTTCCGGGAAGTTCCGGGAAGGGAAGGGAAGGGAAGGGATGGGGTAGGACTCAGCACTCACATCTCCACAGGGATCTGAGATTTGCTGTGGTGGGATGTCCCTCTCAGAGGGGGGACATCAGGTACAAGGTCTCACTGGCAATGGCCCTGGTGTCCCCCTGCCGTGTAATACATGTTTGTGTCGTGGAGCAGCAGGGAGGAGTGATGTCACATCTGGTGCCAGAGTGAGCCAGGGATGGGGATGGGGTGGTTTCCCCCTAGGGACTGCAGGTCCCACTGCCAACAGCTTGGCAGTGCTGTGGCTGCTGCTCCGCAGGGTACAAGAGCAAAGATCCTCTGTGATCCCACAGAAACCTGCAATTGGACAAAAACTCCTTGTAGTGAGGAATTCCAAAGGACGTGATGGCTCAGGAGAAGCAGATACAAGCTTCCAGAGCAGAGGACTCTTTCCCCAGTCAAAGAATTTTTTGTGTGGGATGAAGTGGAACTGGTCTGTGTGGATTGTGGGAGAGGAGCCTTAGGGTTTCTTCCTTTCTCAGCTCTGTGGAGAAACAACTCCCAGAATGATCTCTTTAGCTTCCAGACTTGCTTCTTTTCAACTCAGAAGTGAAAATCCTCATGTGTAGGAGCTTTTTAGCCTACTTTTGATGGCCCAGGTCACTTGTGATGAGCATTGGTGAGCATACACTTGCCAGCTCTAGCACAGATTCAGTTGGTTTGTATGATTCCACCTCTCAGGTGACATCAGCAGGACGATATCACAGATCCAAGTCTGTACTGCCAGGAGCCTTTGAAAACTCCAGGTTCCCTTTTGCTGACCTTTTGCGCTGGCTCCCGCCTCAAGGTCTACTTGTGTGCCTAGTAAAAGGCTGCAATAAACCAAAGATTTTCTTTCAGCACTGTTGCCTGCTTGTGAGAGCATGTACACCAATGAGCAATTGGAAGTAAAGAGCACTGTGGTCCCACCACTGGGACACAACCAGTGATTCTGCGGAGATCTGGCCCATGGAGCCCTTGTGGAGAACTGGTCAGTTTGCTCTTCTCTCTTCTGCAGGCACTGGCTGTACACGAGCTTCCTCCTGGCTCATGCTTGAGTGTACGTGCTCTCAACCTGTCCACAAAAACGTGGACATGGGATAAGAGTCCCAAACCATGAAAGCTCTAGTGAGTGAAAGCCAACAGCAAATTAACATGAAAACACATCCCTGAGTAAACCAGAGGGAATTGAGGCCAGGGGCCTCACATGTTCAGCTGAAAGCAAATGCAAGAAGAGGCAGGGCTACACCCTCCCTTGTATCTCACAGAATCACAGAATGGGTCAGATTGGAAGAGGCCACAGAGGGCTACCTGGTCCAATCTCCCTGCTCAGGTAAGGCCATCCTTGAGCACACTGTAAAGGATTAAGTCCAGATGGATCTTGATTATGTATTGGGGAAAGAGTCAGTTCTGGCTTCCTGAGCAGTATTATCCCGATTACAAGCTGAAAAAAGAAGAAAAACATCCTTCAAACACAGAAAATTAGAAATTTCCTTGTGTTTTATTCTTATTTTTATCTTTAACACAGCTTCGAAGTATGCTATGGATGTATTTCTCATACTATGAGACTACAGGATGGCTTTCACAAAGGGAATTTGCTAAAAACATCTTTCTGAGAAACCTTACAAGTTATGTACCAATAATTTTCCATCTTCTTCATTTTTCAGAAATGTTCAGTGTAAAATATGATATATATTCTTTTGTGAGGGAATCAAACCAACATGTGTTGGCAAGCCTCTTTGGCAGTGTTATTGCAAATGGTGGTCTCCCTGGATGCTCAAGGAAGGATGACCTGGAGGAAGGCAGCTGTCTGGAGGCAGCTGACTGTTCATGCTCCTTGGTCAAGGATTTGTGTCAACATGCTCTTGTTGGCAGAAGGATGTTCTCAAGGCTGAAACTGCTACTATCCAGTAAGAATATGAGGAGTATTTCCTCCATGGGAGAACCTTCATTATCTGAAAAGGTAATATGTGTTTTCTTATGCATAGTTGAGATATTGAACATGACAGACACAGAAGATTTGCATGTAGAAAAGTATTCCTCACTGGGTATTCAGATAGCCACTTGTTTACAGCCTCCTAGAGTATGAATGACCTGTGTGCATGGTCTGTGAACACATCGGGTCATAGCAAGATACGTGAGCACAGAGAGAGTTGATAATAAACTGTTACGTGGCTTGCATTTCTTTATCTGGAAAGAGGATCCTGAATGACAGATTCCTCTTCTTGAAACTAGAGCTGGAAGAAGACTTGTCTTGAAAAGCAGATTTCATATTTGCTATAAAGGATTACTACTATTCACAGGATGCAGTTTCTTTTAGCTTTTCTGACACTGATAACAAAAGGTAAGTATATGGGTACTGCAGATGGAAATCTTTATAGAAGGCAACTGAGGCCTTGGAAGTCTGCTCAAATATTATGCTAGAGACTGAAAAGGAACAATCGCTTTTCTTTAGAAACTTGCATTCATGGAGGAAGAAGGGCAAGGCCACTGGTAGCTGCTCACAATAATGCATAGGAAAGGATGATGCTTCTCTGTAGTAGGCTCAACACCCCAATCGGTTCTCCTTCTCCCCCACACTTAGATAATGAACCTGAGAGAACAGAGGAAATCTGACTTCTTAGATGTAATTAATTATTTTTCCAATGTGTTAAAAGATGCAAATGTTTTATTTTTCTTCGGTACAGAACTCTTTCTTTCACATCTGTGAATGAGTTTGCTTTGATAATTTGCTCTTCTTGACAGAAGCTTCAGTTTTCTCTCCCAGAGGCTGGCTATGTTGCCAAGAGAGGGCAGCAAACAAGCATAGAAACTGCATGCCTGGCCCTATGTTAGGGCACATGGGAATATAATTTAAGGAATCATTAGGACAGAAGATCTGTGCCTTACTATAATTACTGCCCACTGCACTTAACCTGCTATTACTTTGTTCTTACTGCAAAAGCAACCCTCTGAATTGCACTCTTTTCTTTCTGTTTTCTTTCAAATAAAAGAAATAAGCCCAAACTTCTGTGAAACATTTGAAAATTAATCCTGTGCCATGGGGAGCATGGCTAGTCAAACAGCATACACTGCTCTGGGGATGCTGTGTAGAAGGCATGAATCCCACACCTGCCTTTTCATGGTTTTGCAGAGGACTAAATGTATGTAACAAAGTGTACAGCTACACTCTATCTTTGTTTCCATGTGTAGTACATATTCATCGTTTGTGCTGTCAGCTTCTTACTGCGGGCTTCATTACACATAACACAGGCTCTGATCTCCAGTGGACAGCACTTTCTTTCGAATCCATCATTCTTTTAATATCCAGAGCCAACTCCTTCATGTGTACTGCTACCCAAGCAGATCACCACATAGCCTCAAAGACATGCTTATTACAATATTTATTGAGTTGATCTGGGCTGAACCTGCTTTAGAAAAAAACTAAGTAACCTGGTTGGTTTCAATACAGTTAATTATTTTTACCCCAAAAAGACGTGCAGTGTTTTGACCCCTGCCTCTGGAGGCAGTTCTACTGCCCATATTTTTGAGATTACATTAAAACACAACATTCACAGCAGATTTTCACGTAATGAGAAAAATGTCATGGCCTGAAATGTAAAATTGAGGTAGAGAGGGAAGGTCTGTTTGGACTTTGTGTTGATGCAGGACAAGCTGCTGTTCTCTCTGAGGTTTTCCCCTTCTAAGGTCAAATATGGATGCTGGCTCTTTACCCATTAACTGGAAAATACTCAAAGCTCTACTGGTAAAATGAAACTAGTATTTAAGGACTGGAGCATACTGTTCTAGCACAAGGCTAATATTGTGGGAAACACAAAGTGGTGGATGAATCCTGCCACCTGTTCTATACTTAGATTTGAACGCATTAATGCCAGCTTAACCTTGTGCACAAAAAAAGAAAAGCCTTGGGTCAGATCAAGACCTATCTGTAGAAGACCTTGGCAGGCTTCTCAGAGCAGGAGGTGCTGAGAGAGCATCAAGCCCACAGGGAAGGTACTCAGACAGTTCTAGACATAGAAGGCCTCCTGTCAGAAACTTCTCTGGCTGGTGAAGGGGAAAAACAATAATCACACCAGTGACCCTACTGATTTCTCCTCAGCCAGGATACTGTGCACCAACCTGCATTTTAAGGGGAAAGACATTAAAATAGAGGAGGGGAAGGAGAGGGAATGGGAGTGGTGGGGTTATGGTAGGCAAACACTCTTCTCTATGTAGGTACCACCACTCATACATACAAGACCTGGTTCTGCCTCACTTGTCCTCTGTAACGTGTGCAAGAGCACTGGAGTCCAGATTAATTTAAAGGCCAGTTCAGTTGCCTGAATTCCCATACAACTGGGAAGTGATACATCACTGGAGGATGTGAGCCTTGCCTGCACTTTCATGCTGCAGCTAAATTGGTTTGGCAGCTGCTGAAAGTGGCAGGACCCCTTCTGCTCCACTCTCCCCTGTTGCTCAGGTCTGTGAGCAGCCTTAGCAGAATTAAAAACCCCAGCCCTCCAACGTCTTTGCAGAAAGGGAGGAGACTCCTGTAAGTTCAGCTTGAGCTGAACAATGTGCAAAGAATGATTAAAGAAATAAACAGGAAGGAATGAGATAGAGAAAAGCTGACCACTCAGTTTCTGCTGGTGGTGTGCCTTGTAACAACCCACTCTGAGCTGAGCACTGGCTTCACAGTGTTGTCAGGAGCTGAACTGACCCTCTGTCTGAGTGTCACTGATCTCATTTGAGTGAGAGCACAGATCCCACAGGGGATGGATGATCTTACAACCTGCCATCTCTATGCCAACATCTTCAGCACAATACCTCCCTTTTCATCATACGAACTATGAGAAGAGCTCTACTCTCCTGGATGGACTTTCCTACTGGTGGTGGCTGATGGGTCTTTGTGGTAAGTGCTTGTCCCTGTTGCAGGCCAGAGAGTGCTCAGCATTGAGTTCACCAGCGAAACAGTCTGGGAAATATAAATATCAGGTTTTTTTCAGCATTTCCGCTTTCTTTCATCAGCACAAGTAATAGCTTCATCCAGTCAAACAAGTTTGTTGTTTAAAGAAAAGCAAAGAATTCTTGTTTCCACATTGTCTCAGTAGTAGTTCTATTTTCTTCTTTCTCTGGCTTATTTTTTTCTTTTTCTTTTTTTCTTTTTCTTTTTTTTTTTCTTTTTTTGTCCTTATGAACAGAGAAAGCAGACTTTAGTCACCATGACAACATTGTTATCACAGATTCATAGAGTCACAGAATCACAGAATACGCTGAGTTGGACTGGACTCACAAGGATCATCATATCCAGCTCCTGTCCTTGCACAGCACCAAGAATTACACCATGTGCCTGAGAGTGTTGTCCAATGTCTCTTGAGCTCCATCAGGCTGATGCTGTGACCACTTCCCTGTGGGGCCTGTTCTAGTGCACAAACACTCTCTAGGTGAAGAACTTTTTTCTAATATCCAGCCTAAACCTCCCCTGACACAGCTTCACCCTTGGGTCCTGCCACTGTCACCACAGAGGAGAGATGAGTGCCTGCTCCTCCTCTTCCCCTCACAAGGAAGTTGTAACTGCAGTGAGGGCTCCCCTCAGTCTTCTCCAGGCTGAACAGAACAAGTGCCCTCAGCCACTCCTCACACGGCTTCCCCTCAAGGCCCTTCACCATCCTCGTGCCCTTCTTTGGACCCTCTCTAACAGCTCTATGTCTTATATTGCAGTGACCAAAACTGCACACAATATGGAAGGTGAGGCTGCCCCAGGGCAGAGCAGACTGGAATTATGTGTGTGTCCTTTTTGTCATGGGCAGTAGTAACTCCAGATAAACCACTCTCAGCAGAGAGCAGCAGAAGGCTACTTACTTGAGTTCGGGTCTGGGAGACCCCAAGTCAATTAACAAACTATGGGGATTCTCTGCTGAAACTACAGAGCCTATAAGCAGCATTTCAGAAGTTTGCAGCAGTAACGAGACTATGGCTGTTTGCTCTAAGTTTGTGATTCTGCATGCTGACATTAATTCAGATAGAACCATCAACATTCAGAACCTGCTTCAGAATAGATTTTGTGCCAAATCTGGAATAATCTTTGTGGTGACACCTTGTAGTGAACCTGTCTTGGAAAACTTAAATAATATTGTGAATGGCTCAGCATGGGCTATTATGCTATCTACTAAATTTTCGGAATTAATCCTGTTATCTGTTTCAGCCCTTCACCTCCCTTGTCAATGCTTTTTACTGTATAAATTACAACTCTTCTGAGGCCATTAAGCAACCTGCTTACCCAGAAACATTTTTGTTTTGCAGGCTGTTAATGCACTGTAAGAAGATAGCCCTGACCTTGCAAAACAAGGGGAGAAAATTTTCCATGACTCTACATACAGGCAACAGTGAGAGATACAGAGGGAGGAAAGGATGAAACAGAAACTGTAGCGCTTTTCATGGTGGAAAACTGTTAAAGCAGACCATGTTTAGAATAAAGCAGAAATTATATTCCTTGCTATTCCTTTATGAAGGATGGGAAACTCTTTACTTGACGAAAGTAATGATAAAGTTCTCTGTCAAGGCATGTTAATTAAGTACTACATGCCATATACAAAGGCATGCCTGTCACTGTGTCTACTTAAAGGCACAAAATGCTGCCAAATTGCAACTGCAGCTATGATTTGCTTTATCTTGGGAGCTCTGCCAGACATGTATTGTTTTCCATTAACAATGTACAGCTTTTCACATCTTGTAGCTGATATTGAAAAATATTAATAAAAGAGGAACTCTTGTCATCAAAATGAAATCAATGCATTATAAAAGGCATTCTATGAAATACACTGCTGCTTTGGGAAATAGGCCTTCCAAGGATATTTTGGTTTTGTTACACTTGAAGGTTTTGTCTATAAAGAAAACATTTGCTGATGTGTTTTGCTATATCAACAGACATTTTCCAGGATCGTTCTGACTAAACTTTGTTTGGCACATTCTTTACGGGAAAATATTAGACAATTATGTTGTAGAGAATAGTAAGAGAGACTACGTTTGTCTGCAAGGCAAGTGTTTTGATCAGAGGCTGGAAAAGGAGAACAACAGAAACTGCATCAGTTTGAAATACTTTTTTTTCTGCATTTCATGTATTCTAGTTCTCAAGCATATCTGAACACATTTAAGAAAGTTCTTCAGTGTTCTTTTCTCCTCCCGTACTTGATAGGACTGCTAGCAGTGAGTCAGTAAGCCAGCTTGCATTAGGTATCACAATAGTTTTGTACTGATGATGCGAAATGTAACTACTAAAATAGCACTGGAAACCTTTGCTTTTTCTGGTAGAAATTAAATTAAACATGATGATTTATTATTTTCTGAGTACTAAAAACTGGCTGTTCCAAATTCAAGGACAGTTAGCTCTGAGCAACAATTAGTTGCTGAAGAGAAAAGGCAGTAAAAGGGGCTTTAGTGTCTGGATCAGCATCTGTGATGTTGCTCATGTTGTTCAGCACCGTGCTTGTAGGAGGTAGCTGGTGTGGTAGATGTGACAGTGCTTGCATATAGTTTGATTTTTGGTACATTGTTTTGTGCTCTGACTCTTCCTTTTTTTTTTTTTTTTTTTGCAAATGAGGAGAATACCAGCTGTGTATCTGTGTCTCAAAAATTTAGGCCAAGAATCATTAATGGATGCACCATGTGCTTCAGCCACATGCAGGCTGTGCCCTTGTGGTGCAGGAAAGTAAATTTGTGGAGTCAAGAGGCTGCTGGGTGTTCACAGTCATTGCAAAAAGGGCTCTCAGTGCAGCCAGTCTTGGTGCCTGGCATGGCAGAAAGACCTGAGCAGAGTAAGAGGATTTCTCAGTTAGTCACCCCCAGTGGCCCCAGTGCTACGAGTGGTACCTATCAACAACAGACAGCTGCCTGCAGCAGTGCAGGGCCACCATAAACAGGGTGGGGCTGGGCCTCTGCTCCCCTCTGCTCCTCTCTGCTACCTTTGCCACAGTGGGGTGGCTGGAGCCACCCAAGCTCGAAGAGAGCCACAAGCACTGTGAGCAAGGGTGGAGAGCTTCAGCTGTGGGAGGATTTTTGCGTTCCTCTGCCAGTGCTGATTCATTGAAGTGCTGTCTACAGTATTTATAACCTTTTTTATTTTTCTCCACAGTGTAAACGTACTTTTTCCTCTGATATTTAAAATGGTAAATGTAAGACAACATGTCTATAGCATACAGTCTATAAATTACACCAATAGGAGAATTATGTGAAGAAAACAGAAGAAAAAGAAAATGGGAAGGTGTCTAAGAAGAACAGGGGTAGATGCAGCCTGTCCTGAAATCTTATGCAGATGAATGTTTACAAAAAGAAAACCAGGCTTGAACCAAACCTCAGCAACCCCTGTTCTCGAGCTCTCGAGCTATTCCATTGTTGTTGCTAGTAATTTGTTCCACCCCTGCAAAATCATTCCCTCCGTGTGATCCCAGAAAGTACCAGTTGCTTTGCTGGTGAGAAGCCCATACTTGCAGGTAGTATCCTACTGTGTGGCCCTCAGCCAATGGTTGGCCATTAAAGTCCTCAGATCGTTTACACTTTAATGTTATCCCCTTTCAACAGCTTCAGAAAAAGGGTTCCCACAAGTGTTACTGTCTGTTCGTATTGCTGCATAGCGCCCTCAAGAACCACACAGACAGGTATCTTGAACACTAGGTGCCTGCAAATAAAAATTACTGTCTCATTTCGAGGCAGAGATGTTTCCTTGCCACTACTGACCACTGCCCATCCTCCTGCTATGCTTACTGGGATGCTTACTGTGCTGACCTGCTGGCTGGCTACTGCTGCAACTCCAGCCAAATGAAGCTCCTGTTACTTGTCTGAGGCTGCACTCGCTGCTGACTGCAGCTCTGCCATACCTCTCCCAGGCAGCTGCCTTCATGCTACGTGCAGAGTTTCCTGAGCACTGCAGCAAAATGCAGCACTCAAAAGGGTATGCAGGGATACTCTGGCAAAGAGTGGAAATTTGTATCCTTCTAAGAGAAAAGTCTAAGAAATGAGCATTTCATCCAGCTGTGACCTGATCCTGCTCACACAGTCATTTATGTTAGTGCTGGAAAACCAAGCTGAGCAACCCTTCCCTGCGTTTGGAATGGAAAAAGAAAAAGAGTTCTAAAGTTTTAACTACAAACCAAATATATGGAATTACGTCTAAAGCTGAATTACTGCTCTGCAGGAAAAGCTGAAGAAAACCGTTGCCATGACTATTGCATTTGCAAGGGAGACTCTCTTCCGCATCTCAGAGCACTCTGCAACCAGCAGCCTCCACATTGTCTCCTCTCTCTGGAGGTTCCAAATGTTACCCTGATAACACCTTTGTATACTTTGTATACTTTATCCTGGCAGGAGTGAACAAAGGGGCAGAGATGGGGAGAGACCTTGGGGATGCTGAGCCTCATGTGGACTTGAGTGAAAGGATACTGGCCTGGGTGGCACAGGCATGGCATGGTGGCCACCTGGTTCAATAGCCAGGTCCTTTATTAATGGCTGGAAATCTGAAGTGCCCAAACAGATGAGGAAAGATTGTGGTGAGGCCAAGGGTTGGGACAGCAAGGCAACACACTGGAAAAATGCTCTCTGGCATCAGTCTCAGCCCCCTCTCCCCAAAGCAGGTTAGGTGTCCAGAGATGTCCCAGTGCTGTGCTATGTTCAGCTTTTAAATGAAGATGATGATCCTTATGTCACAGAAGGCTACACATATTTTATTTACAAAGTCTTATAGGCATTGTAAAATGGAAAACAGAGCTAACACATTCCATATGCCTAATGGTTTGACTTTGCAGCTGCATATTTGTGATTTTAAATTTTTCTTTGTCCTGCCTGAAGGCCTATAAGGATTTCTGCAAAAGTGCTAAGACATATTAGCTGGAATAAGCCATTTTCTGAAATTTTTTTTCTCTTAAAAGTACAATCCTACTGCAAAATTTCTGCCATTCATTTTACAATCAACATGACCTGTGGAAAGTGTGTTAAGTCTTGCAGCTGCCACCTCATCCCACACTGTATTTATCCCTTAGAGAAAGGGCTAGGTAAAACCAGCAGCTCTTCCATCTCAGAAAACCATTAGTCTCATTTGGTGTAACCACTAAATGGGAGGAAAAAAAGCAAAACCCAAAGGTGAGATAAGGCAGCTTCTCCTCAGACTTCACTGCTGGGGATGGTCTGCTTGCACTCCCTGGCTGATAGCCAGACTTCAAAGGTACCCAGGGTACCAAGGACAGTACCTGGGTACCCAACGTACCAGTGGCATGTATCCCAGAAGTTTATAATTCTTAAATAAACTAAAGCAATCTATGAAGAACAGCTTTAATGAGCTCAGTGCAGTTAGCATTAAAAGCCAAGCAAACATCTCCACTCTGCTCGAACTGAATCTTCTGAGACATGCTTGCAAGAAGCCCCCGTAAAACATGTATCAGTAATTCAACTTGCAGAAGAAAATGGAGCAGATGCTTATACACTGCAGCAGTGGAACAGGCAGCCTAGATAAGGAAAGAATTGGTTACATGAGTGTCAGTTGTAGAAAATGTGAAACTCATTGTCAAAGGCAAGTGCTAAGAGCTTGTGGACTTTCCTCAAGCAGGCTGGTTGTCAACACAAGGATGTGGGGCAATGCCAAGGGGAAGGCTGTCATCAACAGCAGCTCCACAAAGAGAAGAACTACTACTGAAATGAGACCAGTCTCTCTTATCAGAAAACCACCAGACAGACAGACACCTCTGCACAAGGGAACTGAGAAATTCATAGCTGAGCCTTATATCATTTAAAAAAACCACTGACCCTCTGCCTCCTAACATAGACTTAAGCCATGTTTGGAAATAGTTTTCCTGTTAGTCCATGCCCTGTCTTTCTTCAGGGTGAAGCTAGAGGCAGCAATCAGATACAGACTAACAAAAGAGTCCCTAGTCATGATTTAGTAGGAAGGTACCTCCAGAGAACTCTTCACTGAAAGACCACACACTTGACTCTGACCAGCTGCTTATGGAAATTGTTAGAAGGCAGAAAATAAGAGCAGAACTTTCCAAAGCATGTAAGCACGTGTCAGCGTGCATGCATACTCACACACACACCCCCATGGCCAGAAACCACTGGGAACTGGGATTCTTTCTGACAGACAGAATGGTTTCAGGATATATATGGCAGTGTAAAAGGTCATGGCTAGTCTGAACAGCTCGATGCCTCTGCAGATTTCCAGTGACAGTTACAGCTGCAGATGACTAAAATGTGGGGATGCTTACGGCACTTGCATCTGAAGCCAAGGACTGAAATACTACCCATGTGCTCCCAGCCACGCAGCAGCTTCCGTGAGAGCTGCAGCGCATGGCGTGCCGCAATCCCGGCTGTTGCCTAGCACTCATACTCTGTTTTGTTTGCTCTCTCCAATTGTGCTGGCTGGGGCTTACGGTAAATGGAGTATTCATCCAATTACCCCTGGGCACCCCTTTCTACTGCCATCTATTTGAGGGAAAGAAGCTTTACCACATGGATGTTTGTTCCCAACTATTTTGAACTCCCTGGGGCCTTTAGAACATTCCATTAACCCAGAGTGCTTCTGGCTGATCAGCTCTGTAGTTTTCCTCTGCAGTGAATTAGCAGAGGGGTCTGTAAAAATGCCTGGGAGTTAAGTATACATATTCCCAAGTATCATGACTAGCCTAGTAGGTTTCATTGTAGGTGAAATGTCTGTTCTATACTTGGAAAGCAGAGGATGTAAAGTATTTTTTATTCCACCCACTGTGGAAATCTTGTGAATTCAATAGCTAAAATTCTGTTTATCAACACCGTTGGGCCCATCTTTTCCTTGGCCCTGGAGCTAAGAAAGGAAAATAACAGGGGAATAATTTGTGTAGTGTCAAAAAAGGGCAGCAAGGAGACTGTGAGCAGTCTGTTCTGAAAGATTCACATCTATAATATACCAGAATGGGTACAGCCTGAGGGACACCAGAGGCTTCTGATGTCAGAAGAGCACAATCTGCATTTTAACAGAGCTTAAACATTAGTCAAACCAATCAATTGTAAACAAAATCACAGTGCATTCCCAAAATGTCTCTGGCAGAAGATCGCACCATGGCAGAACACTGTTCAATCCCAGCATGACTAGCAAAATGAACATGCCTGACTTTACCTAATAATGGCACAGTTAAAGTACCATGAGCTAAGCCAGCAAATTTGTGAAGCTAAGCTATTTTTTATGCTTGCTTGCTCTGTTTCTTTTTTAAACTGTACCTTAGACAACTGTCAACTTTAAATCACTGATCTGGTGAATCTGAGACTATCTCGTATTTTGCAAATGTTACTTTGGTAGTGGATTTTACTTTGGTAGTTGATTTTGTTACATTTTAATTCTGCCCTGTAAATTTACAAGTCTTACTGCTCAAGATCTGCTATGGAGCCTAGGGCAATTTCTACCAGAATGCCATACTGACGAGGCAATGTGTGGTCATGCACCGGACAGCAGGAATGTCTTTGGATATATGAATTCAGACGTGTGGATCTTTTATAATGCATGTACGGATTGCCAGGAGACAGAGAAAATTTTGTCTTCTGGGAGAGAAATTCAGCTTTCACAAGCTTGGCAAATACTGCCTTAAAAGCTAGGTGCACCACTGCCACTGATTTTAAAGATATAAATGTTTGAATTTCTGAAAATCGCAATCTCTGTCAATGTACTTTCAACCTCTTGAAAAAACACCAGGGCAATGGAGAGAGGAAAGGAAATTTTTCAGCTTGCACATCAAATACCTAAATATTGTGGAAAGCTGTAGGTTAACTAGAATGTATAAAACCTCTGAATTCCTTTTATGAGGATAATTGTAAAATTGCCTTACTTATGCCTGTTAGAAATTCTTGCATCATGCAGAATAGAACCTATGTCCTGTAGCATATCTCCATGACTAAACTATTGTGTGCATTTGAGGGAAGTTAATCTAGAAATTATTCCTATTATACGAAAATATGTACATACAGACATGCAGCTATACAAATGTATAATTTAATAGCTTATGAAATTACTATTATTTGTAAAACTTTTTACATATTGTAAACAAACTTAGATCACTATCTTCTTATTAACCTTTTGTGAAGCTAAGCTAATGGTAGTCTGTAGTATGGTAGACAAAATTAGTGAGCCAAATACTGTCATGGATAGTGGGACAAAACTCTGACTCCCCTGGAAACAAAATGTTATCCTTACCCCCCAGGGTGAATAGGCAGAGATCCTTATTTCCTCATAAGAAATGAGGCACCTCCCGAGACCAGACTTCTCTGTCTCAGTGTGTGTCCACAGGCAGACTGCAGACAGTTCCTGCTGCCAGCTGTGAGTTAAATGCCAAGGGACAAGAAAAGCTCACAGCTTGCAGGGGCTCAGCAAACATGACAAAACATTTCAGATCCTGCTGACTCACATCTCCAGCTATCTCCTAAGTCCTCACAATTCTAACACGAATCTACACAAGTCTATTTGCTTACATAACAACTAATGATTCAGCTCCCAGAATTTATTGACAGAATGATAGAAAGAGTTTCCAGCGAAAGGAAGAAACTTTGTCATCTGGCTTGTCTAGAGTGTGCTTCCATATGAAGGGCTGGGTAAAAACCCAGAAGCTGGACATCTAGATCATTAATGTCACCTAGTGTTGGCAAACACATTTTAGGAGACTAAGCCTATATATGCGACCTCATGCATACAATCTCCCCAGCCTGAGGGTGTGTCTAAGGCACATGGTGCTTGCTGTCCTGAGGGAGAGAGGGATATTTTGTGATGCAGCACACACAGACATCGCTCAGGCAAGGTGAGCAGCTTCCTTCAGCCTTCTTCCTGGCCCAGGGATGTGGTTTGCATCCCTGGCCAGCCAATGCAAGGGTTCCCCCCCTGTGTCTCAGCCCCTGTCAAAAGACATTTCCAGCACGGGTGTCTGTTTGCCCTCATGAAGCTCTTCTGCTTTATATGAAAACACATAAATATTCATGGTTAAGAGCAAGTTTCAGTGATTGCATGTAGCATCAGTGGTGGCCTCTGTGATACCCCAGGGGGTGCCAGAGGTGTGTGCAACCACTGGCAGCTGGAAAGGGGCTTTACTAAGGTAAGTTTGGCAGCAGTTGACAGGTGTTTCAGTTTATTGAATTATTTGGCCTTAGCTCACATGCAGGCAGTTGCACAAATGCTTTACACCTCTCTCTGCTCAGCTCGCCATTTGCTTCAGCTCACCTTTTTAGAAGCATTCTTGATCTAATATCCTATACCGCCTTCCTGACCTGACTTTGAGCCATGTCTGCGTAGGCAGCTAGCTAAGGGAAGACACAGAGTGCAGATATAACACAGAGCAGCTGGAGTGCCCGTCTATCTTGCAAAATGTAACACCGGTTTTTCTGAGTTAGCTTGGGGCTTGACAGAAGTATAGTCATGGTGGGGATACCAACTGTTGTATGAACAAAAGCAGGATAAAAAATTTGAGGAAATCACTGCATTAATGCATATGTATGGCTTCTAGTGCCAAAGCTAACAAGTGAGATGCGGATTAGATTTCTCTTTGCTGTATTGCTGGGAACAGTCTGACTTGAGGGTGAAGAAACCTCTGCATCTCGGGTCATAGGGATAAGGAGGTGAAGGGTTGAAACTAAATACAGCACTTTACAACCACATCTCTTTCTGAAATCAGAATCTGACTTCCAAAACATTACCAATGGCAATCTCAAAAACCCTCCAGCTGGTTCAGACCAAGCACTGTTAAGAATGGTCTAGGGACCTGTGACTTTTTCCTTATGGTATTACCATTTGTACACAAAATGAATATCAATCCTTCAATCCAGAATGAGGGATGTGAATGCAGTAAAGCACTGGTGTATGAGACACAGTGCTACAGAGCTATGACCCAGACACCTAGGGGACAACTGCTCCACACCAAACCAGAGGTGTCTGCACATTAGTCCCTTGTGTATGCGACAAATCCCTTCTGCTGTCTGCTGTGAACAGCTGTGAGGACAAGAATAGCCTGAGGTGAGAACGGAGTAATGCCAACACTTAACACCATTCTCCATTCACAGCTTCCAAAACCAGAGGGTTTTGAGGAGGGAAACTGCAAAACTGAACAAGCATCAAGACTGATTTATTCTTTTCAATGGCACACGTTGTGTTTATGGCACCACCAAAGATCCCAGCCGGACATCAACACCCCTCTTCCCTATGGGCATGGGGCCATTTTTCCTACATCTGGCATGAGGCCAAAGAGGGGGGGAGATAAGACAAATGAAATTGTTGCTGGCACTGTGTGCCCATGACAGATTGACTAGCTATGAATGACTGAAGTTGCAACCTTAAAGAATGAATTGGTATCTCTTATTTTTCATGGTGCTTCCAGTACACTGGGTCAAAGTATCTGCTTTTTACCTCTGTAAAGTAGGGCTTAGGTTCATTTTGGGAGCCAGAAAATAACTGCAGTAGGGAAGTTCAGGCTGGGGCCATACTGGCTCGCAGTGTCCCCAGAGCCACAAGGCAGAGTGGAAATGTGAAACTCATAGAACAGCAGTCAGGAGGCAGCCACATTGTCAGACCTCCTGAAGTCCCCTTATGTCATGAGAATAGCCTTCTTAAAAAATAAGTATGATTTAATGATTCTTGAAGTTGTATGTATAATGAGATACGAAAAAAAGATGGCAGAGGGGCACTTAGAGAAGTATAACTCCCATAAAATTTTCTTTAATAATTAATTTCTTTGCTTAATTCATAGATGGCTACACCTAGTTTCTCCAAGGCAGATTTCAGAGATATAAAGGCAGACTTATTATTTGCCACGGGAGTAAGACATTTTTATATAAAGAAACCGAGTGGTCTGACAGGCAGTGTCTAAACTCCCCATCAGTGTGCCTTGTGGTTGCATGCAAGGGTTTATCTTCTGCCATGGTCCAGGCATCACATCTCTGCAGAAGCCATTCCTATTCCCCTCTGGCCTACTTGACCAACATTCCTCCCCTGGACCCTGTGTCCCTCCCCTTGGCCTAAATCAGAGCTGTGAGAGAGTGAGGACAGGCTGTGTTTGACACCCACACAAACATCAGAGCACCCATTGCCCAGTAGTTTGCAAGCCCATCAGTGCTGACTGCACTGCTTACTGCCTGCCCTGAAAACTCCAGTGACTGAATGGGAAGGTCAGTCAGGTTACCACCTCCGTGTTCCCTCCAGCACTCAACTGTTCCCTAGAGTACCTTATTTGCACATGCTATGATGTGCACAGCCCACCAAGACTAACAATTAGCTCCAACAACTTTCAAATTATATTTCTGGCTTGGCAGACCCTCCCTACCAGGATATTATTTTTGACATGAAGTATGCCCTTTCATCTGTTCATTTTGTTTCCAATTGCTGTTGACTACACTGAAGGTAAATCTCTTCAAATAAATCATCCATCACACTCATATTTCTTGAAAAAGTTCTTTTCTTCTTTTCCCCACTTACTTTTAATTTAGCTTTTTCACCCAGTTACATCTTTTAATCCTTCCCCATAAATTAATACCACCACTTCCTTAAAAATTCTAATGGCTTTACTCTAAATTCCCATCAGTTTCTCATGCTCTTTCTTTTTCTGAGTCTGGAAGACAAAACAATCAGCAGCCTATGCACCATCTTGCCAGCACCAGATACAAAGGGACAAAGGGCCACCCAGTCTCTCATACATTGCTTTTGTACATAAAATTGCAAATAGAACTGTGTTCTCTCTTTCTCTCTCCTTTTTTTTCCTTTTTTTTTTTTGGAGTGAGGAAGCTGCTAGATTGGATTTCAAATTAATGTCCAAATTACTGCCCATTAATGCTGATGAGCCTTCTTTAAATTTGTTTCTGTATGTGGTTCCTTTCTGAGGCTTGCAGGTAGCATCCTTGTTTGTGACAGAATTTACATTCCCTTGCTCAGGTGCAGCTCTTTTAGGATTTTTCTCCCTTTCTCTTATCAGAGGAATGAAGTAAATGCCACATCCTGAGCCTGTAGCAAGACATGTGCGATCTCAATCAAGAAAAGCAAATTTTGCACCAAACAGCAACATTGTCCAGGGCCAGAACATCCTCTGAGCTGCAAAAATTGGATCTTTAATGTAATTTTTTTTTTAGTTCATGAAGCATATATATATAGAATCACAGAATCATAAAATGGTTAGGGATGGAAGGCACCTCTGGAGGTGATCCAGTCCAACCCCAAACAGTCCAACTGCCAAAGCCGGGTCAGCTCCAGGAGGTCACACAGGAATGCATTCAGGTGGGTTTTGAATGTCTCCAGAGAAGGAGACCTCCCTACTGTTCCAGTGCTCTGCCACTCTCAGTGCAAAGTTCTTCCTCAGGCTGAGTTGGAATTTCTTGTGTTTTAGTTTATGGCCACACTCCTCACACTATTGCTGGGCACTACCGAAAAGAGTCTGGCACCATCCTCTTGGCACCTGCCTTTGAGATATTTGTGTGCATTGATGAGATCCCCTCTCAGTCCTCTCCAGACTGAGCAGGCCCAGGCCCGCAGTTTCTCCTCGTTAAGAGAGATGCTCCTGACTCCAGCTCATCTTTGTGACCTCCGCCGACCCTCTCCCGGAGCTTCTTGTCTCCCTCGCGCTGCGGAGCACAGAACAGGACCCAGCAGTGGCGGCGTAAAGCGAAGCTGTGTCCGTGCAGAGCCCCCGGCGTGCCCACAAGGCGCGTGTCCAAAGCACCTCTGCGGGACCTTTGCGCCCTGCGCGCCCCCGCGGCCTCCCCGCGCCGCTGCTCCCCGCCACCCCCTAGCGGCCGCCTGCGCCCGCGCGGCGCCCTCGAGCGGCGGCGTAGTCCCGCCCA
>VZRR01009026.1:55704-105087 GCA_013398015.1 Oreocharis arfaki | reverse complement strand
TGAGGGGAAGGAGGGAGGGGGATGGGGCCGGCGGGCTCTGGGCGCACCGGGTCCGGTCGTGAGGCAAGCGGAGTGCTCGAGCTCTTTGCGCCGCCCGGAGCTTGGCCGGAGTGCTACCGTCGCCTTCTCCGCCCGGCTCCCCTGGAGGTGCGTGTCATTGGGTCTTCTGGCGGGAGCCGGGGGCTCTGTTCTTGGGATACGCCCCGAAACGAGTCGGGGGTGCAGCTCACAGAGGAGTGAGGGAGTAGAGGATCGCGCTGGTAGGATCAGCCCTCTCCTCCCCGTAGCTTTCCTCAGGGACCACCGCGCGGCCCTGGAGAGTCCCAAGGAATACAGCTGGACGCCGGCGCGCCGCAACAGCGAGTTGTTTGGGTGTAGCTGTGGGAAAATATAATGCAGTTACTTGTTTGCGAAGTAGGAGGTGAAAACATCGAGAATTCTCCTTTTGCAGATTTATGATAAGCATAGCCTGCGCTTCGTCAGGACCCTGGTCGGAGTCTCCATGTGGACCTATCTGGATGAAACTGATCTGAGAAGAAGCTGGGGACGTTCTCTTTGGGCTAAGCACTTCCAATAAGCTCTTGACTGAAAAAAATCAGGTGTGTATTCGTCAGGAAGCAGAGAAGTACAGACTAAATGGATCTAAAGACAGCAGTCTTCAACGCAGCTCGTGATGGCAAGCTGCGGCTCCTTTCCAAGCTACTGGCAAGCAAAACAAGGGAAGAGGTGGCCCAACTGATGTCAGAAAAGACCAATGGTGCCACACCACTTCTGATGGCAGCCCGCTATGGTCACCTCGACATGGTGGAATACCTGTTGGACCATTGCTCTGCCTCGATAGAAGTGGGTGGCTCAGTGAATTTTGATGGCGAGACCATCGAGGGGGCTCCGCCGTTGTGGGCAGCATCGGCCGCTGGCCACTTGAAGGTTGTTCAGTGTCTGTTGGATCATGGTGCATCTGTCAACAACACAACGCTGACAAATTCAACGCCGCTTAGGGCTGCCTGTTTTGATGGTCACCTGGAAATAGTCAAATACCTTGTGGAGCACAAAGCAGACCTGGAAGTATCAAACCGACATGGGCATACGTGCTTGATGATCTCATGTTACAAAGGCCACAAAGAAATTGCTCAGTATTTGCTTGAAAAAGGAGCTGATGTGAACAGAAAAAGTGTTAAAGGTAAGTTATTTTTTTCACTTTCGTTGTGGTAAACGAAGGTAAAGTTACTTACTTCTTTAGGAGTTTCACATAAAAATACTCTTCTGCTCTCATAAAGCATAAGAGATAAAACGTTTGTAGCTATGTTTTTGCTTTTTAATGTACTCTTTTGTTAACATGGTTCATAAAATTTCATTTTAAATTGATAAATTTTTATCTTAAAGCCCTAATTCTTAGAAGACTTAGTTATATGAAATATCACATTTATGCATGTGTTAAGAGCTGATAAACTTGCTGAGAGGTACTCCGTGTAGTAGGTTGGTCTAGCAACGTACTCAAGTACATGAGCATGTATTCTTGGTGTTCATACTGTTTCTTAACAAATCAAATATGCTGTACTGATCTGTGCCAGGAAGGCTGGTGTAAGGAAATGCACATAAAGGAGAAAAATTACTTTCTGCATTGGAAAATGGATAACCACTTAGCTCTACACCCACTCGCTCCAAATTATTGAGTAATTTTGTACCTTTTTCAGTGTTAGTAAGCAAAGATATATACTAGGATTAAAGAAATGAAGATGCAGGTGACTGTGGTCTCAACAGAAGGACTCCCAGTGGCTCACAGATCTCAAAGGACATCCGTTTGCCCCTGTTTACAATTGCTCTGGTGTTACCACTCAAAGTGAAGATTTATGGCTTTTTTTTCTGTGATCATAATTACTTGGACATTGAAATTTTTTATTACATATCAAGCTTGTATTTGGTTGTAATATTAGCCTGAAAAGCACACCAGTTACTGCAAGCTAGAGTTAATTTTTTAGCTCACTGGGCCAGGGTTGTGTTTCAGCAGGTTTTGGGTTTTTTAATGTGTATCTATATAAAAAAACTAATCTGCTAACAATCATTTTTGTAGCATAATACTTCTACTGCCTTTTTCAGGCAAATTACATTTGTAACTGTATACTGTACCGTCCAGTTATTTGTGTTAAAATATCCTTTGTGTCTCGATTATCGTGTGATACTGGTAAATACCAAATGTGAGAGTAATCTTTAGAAAAGCTGCTTGGTTAAATATGTCTTTTTTCAGCAAATCATGCAGATATGTGGGTTTAGCGTAAAGAAAGCTAAACTGCAGATTTGTCATAGAGGTGGGCAGAGCAAAATAAATCTTCCTTTGTAAGGGTTTGAGGTTGCTTATGAATCATCATGGGCTTGTGGTAGGATAAAAATGTCATTTTTCTAAGTAACATTCTTGGAATAGCAAGCTAAATATAAAGTGTGTAAACAGCTAAAAACTTGGGCTTTAGTTTTAAACCTATTCCTTTATATGATAGGTGTGAACCAAGCAGTGCTGTAAAATATTTGATTTAATAGGGTACAAGATGTAACTGCAGCTCTTTTTCTCCCTGGTTTTGTGTTAATGGAGTAGGCTTTTCCTTACTTGTCCTCTTTATTCACTTTATTAGTGCATTAGCATTATTTGTCTTTGTTTAAATGACTGAGGATTTTCTCAGTGCTGTCAATTATTATCTTAGTTCCTTTCTCTGTCTGCTTCCTGTAGTTTCTGTGTGACTTGCATCTAGGTGCACGAGCAAAGGTTCTTAAGGTAGATAGATGATACTTAATTAAAGAAGATGGATTGGATGTGGTTCAGCTCATTAAAACTCATTTTATACTTCAAACTGTCATGTGTACAAGTGGATATGTGTACTAATAGCCATCTGTTGGTAATGTGTGGAAATCCCCTCTGGTAGGACAGGAGACTTTTTGGTATCTTAAAGAAGTGTGATGTCTGAAGTTACTGAATAAGCAGTGGTGACATAAAGCAAGCAAGAAAGTACTATAAACCCTGAAAGGGAAAGTCATCTGTGGAAAGGCAGAAGAACTGAGGAAAATTGGTAGCCATAAGTATTGTAACAGTGGCTGAGACTGAGCCGGTAACCTCCTCAATTTTGTTTCGCAATCCAGCAGGAGTAATTCTACATTGTCACCTTCCCCCTCGAAGGGGTTGTATTACTTTCAGTTTCTACTCCTCCTTGCTATGTACTAAAAGGCTGACTGTGTGTCCTGTGCTTGTAGCAGGAAGATGACAGAGCACCTGAGTGTTCTGCTCCTGAGTAGTAAAAGTTGTTGCTGCCCTTGTATGTGTGTTCTTTCTAGGCAGGCCCCTTCCTGGGCCATGTATGGAGAAGCCTGTCCTTCCGTGAAAGATGTTAAAAAAAAAGTGTTGCATTTAAAATTGCAATGCTCCTTAGAAGAGCAGAGCTATGTAACTTCAGTAGAGTTGTTGTTGTGGAAGATTACTATAGATCCTTTTTCAGATGTTATTCTTAGAGCCTGTGTGAGGGTGGGGGGCAAGATTACTTGAACTATTTCTTGTGGTTTTCCACTGGATTTTCATACTGCAAAGTAGAACTTAGTACACGTTTTAAATCTCAGGAAAATATAGATATGAAAATGTTTCAAAGTGTTGACAGTTCCAGGGAAGAATCTGAATACTTCGGTATGAAAAAATAGGTATGTGAGCATACATGCGTCTAAATGTATAAAAGAGCAGGTGAAAACATGTGGTGAAATCCTGCTTCTAAAATGCAGAATCCCACAACTGTGGTTTGGACTATGGAGATTTAGAATGCAGAAGTTCTTGAAAAATGGTTACGAAAGTACGGAAGTACAGCCAGGAAATTCAGATGTTCATGAAGATTTCAGAGTGTGTCAGGTAGGGTGCTGCACTGAGGTGAAAGAGGTGAAGTGCAGGTCTGGCAGTGTCGCGTGGTAGATGGTGCTGAAGAAGGAGGTTATAAGATGTTTGGGGTAGACGAGTCCTCAACTGTGAAAGATGGCCGATGGTTCTGAATTTAAAGTACGTGCACTTGGTTGTATTTGTTCCTACTGTTCTGCAGATCTGGACTTTCACAGTTTCCTTGAACTTCTATGTAGGACATAGGCCACAGAACTGTAAGCAAAGGATTCTTAAAAAAATGTTCTGGTTTATATGAGCAGTGTAAGCAGTGGGGACAAACTGATAGCTGGGGTAAGAAGGGTGGATGGGTTTTATTGTTTTGTAGTTGTGGAAAACAGCAAAGATACTGTAGATAGGAAGCAGCCAAAGCAATACTTTACATAGTAAATTAATTTACCACCCTCTCTGATTCATAGCTTTCTGCATTGTACTACTGTCATGGTTTAACCCCAGCCAGCAGCCAAGCCCCAGGCAGCCACTCGGTCACTCCCTCACCGGTGAGACCAGGACGAGAATGGGAAGGGTGAAAACCAGAAAACTGGTCATTGAGATATAGACAGTTTAATAGAGAAAACAAAGTNTACTGTAGATAGGAAGCAGCCAAAGCAATACTTTACATAGTAAATTAATTTACCACCCTCTCTGATTCATAGCTTTCTGCATTGTACTACTGTCATGGTTTAACCCCAGCCAGCAGCCAAGCCCCAGGCAGCCACTCGGTCACTCCCTCACCGGTGAGACCAGGACGAGAATGGGATGGGTGAAAACCAGAAAACTGGTCATTGAGATATAGACAGTTTAATAGAGAAAACAAAGTCAGTGCACACAAGCAAAGCAAAACAAGGAATTAATTCGCCACTTCCCATGGCAGGCAGGTGTTCAGCCATCTCCAGGAGAGCAGAGCCCCATCATGTGTAACGTTTGCTTGGGAAGACAAATGCCATCACCTCAAATGTTCCCCCCTTTCTCTTTCTTCCCCACAGCTTTATGTTGTATGGTGTGGAATGTCCGTTTGGTCAGTTGGGGTCACCTGTCCCAGCTGTGTCTCATCCCAACCTCCCATGCACCCCCAACTTCCTCGCTAGTGTGGAAGTACAAAAAGCAGAATAGGCCTTGGCTCTGTGTAAGCCCTGCTCAGCAATAACAAAAACATCTCTGTGTTATCAACCCTGCGTTCAGCACAAATCCAAAACATAGCCCCATACCAGCCACTGTGAAGAAAATTAGCTCTACGCCAGCTGAAACCAGCAGAACTACTCCTCATTTAAGAAGCTGCAAATTAAAAATAAAGTTTAATGAGTTTCGCTTGTAGTTAATGATCTCTCAGATGGCAAGGTTTTATGCTGTTCCTAGAAGTAGGATTAGCATGAATAATGTTAGAGTAGCAGAAACACAAATTTTTCGGGAGGTAGGATCCTAGAACTAAATCTCAAGTGAGGCACAGCTTTGTCTCTGTGCAAGATGAGGAGCGTATTCTGTGTTGGCTGCATGCAGATTTCTGTTCTGCTGCGTTGTGAAGCCTGCCAGCGATTTGTTGTTAGAGTGGTGCTCCCTTTACTATTACCTTCAGAACAGACCACTGAATTCTCAAATACTGTGTTTTGCCAACGTGTTTCTGTGCAGTCTTCATTTGGCAATGTGTAGGTAGGGAAATGCTTACTGTCTTAATACAAGCGCCAGTTGTCTTTGGGATTTCACATTACAGATTTGGGCTCTTTGGGGCTATGTTTCTTTTATTTTATATTTAAAATACAATATTTCATGTACATTCCCCAATAAAACTATTTTTCGTGCGGACTGACTGTAAAGAAATCTTATACATCCATTTTAATTACAGACAGGACAATTAAGGTCTTGCATTTTGAAAATTTGCAGTGCACATTTTAATAGTTTGTGTTATACTTTATTCTGCTCTGCCATATTTGCAGAAGGGAAGGGAAAAATATCTATTATTGCAGCAATTAACGAGTTAAATTACAGATTAAAGTATACATGTCCCGGTAACCAGGATGAGCTGAATGCAAGGGAATAGTGACTTTTTTTCAAAATACCTGCTTGAAAGGCAGGTGTTTTACCTGAACATAGCTGGTAAGCCTTTCTGTTGCTCAGTGGCTTGGTGTGTGGTCTCTCTCTTCAAAGTGTTTTTTGTGGTTTTGTTAGTGGTTTTCACCAACTCTGCCTCCCTTCTGTAGTTAACAGATTCATCAGCTAGCTTAAAGACTGGTTTTTCTCCTCCAGAGTGTTAGAAAAATCTTGTAAGAAATGCTGGACTAGGCATTCTGTTAGGTGTCTCGTGAGATATACAAAGGAGTGTTTGATTGCATTTAAATCGGCAATGATTTTTTTTTAAAAAAAAGAGTATTGTGATTCTTAAATTCTACTGGTACGTTATTTATGATAATGATAGTTATGAAAAAGAATACATTAAGGTTTGTTGACTTTGCTTCCTCGTTTTGGGAAGTATAGAAGCATACAAAACTCTGTCTCTACTGTATCGAGGGCTTGTGCTATTTCAGTATTGTTGTTTGTAAGGGGTACTGGAAGGTGTGATGCTCAAACCTCCTGGTAAGGGAAAAAATCTTTTACAGATGTGGCAGACCCAGAAGTAGGGGGGTTATAGAGTCATACTTGTTCCTTTATGATAAGTGCAGCTTAGTGTGTGTTAAAAATAATTAATTTTCTCTTGCCATAAACATTAAGGAGTCTTGACAGGTTTGTTCTCTTGTGAGGATGTTTGTCTTGTCTGCTTGACAAGGCTTATAGAATCATTGATGGGGCAGGGAGGGGGTAAAAGAACCCCAAAACAAAGGTCCTTGGGTGTTTCTCTGCTTGTTTGTTTTGCTTGTTGTTGTTGCTTTAAAAAAATTTTTTATTTTTTTATTCTCCGTGTGAATAAACACTTGCTCTGAAAGTGCACTTTTTTTGGCGGGGTTTGGTAGGTATTTCCTTTTTGGTAGGTATTACATGGTACAGGGCACTGAAACTTGTAGATATTTTGTTTGTGACCATGTGTGGAAACTGAACTTCAGGAGGAATGTCTGTGAGTTAAATAAGGGAGATGAAGATACAGTTTAAGTTTAATTCTAACTAGAAAGTTTTTGTTGAAATTAAATAGTTAATAGTTAATAGCATGTTGTTACTTATTTAATAATTGGTAATCTTGATAATACAAGTTCTCATTAAGTACTTCAGTGAGCAAGACAGCAATTATTCCCATATAGTATATGGAAATTAGATTAAAATAAATTGTTGAGATTAGCAGTTACTTGCATTTTTTAGTTAGTTTCTTGAAGGAAAGACGTTTAGTTTTTATTCACTATGCGTACTATGCGTAAGGATGTGTAACAGTTTTCTTGTGCACTGTCCATGTTTGTATCAATCTGGCAATACTTTTTAGTTGGTAAAGACTCTTGGAGTGCTGTGATAGAAAAAGAAATTAATGTTACATGAAAAATTTCACTTCATAAAAGTGATTGATTCATCTGTAAAGCTGCAAAAATATATACAAGTGGTTAATTTTACACACAGGTCAGTCATTTGAATTAAATACTCTTTTTTTTCTTTTATGTTTAATGATCTTGGGTATAAAATTAGATTGGTGTTAAGTTTTAATGTAAGTTTTACAATGTGGAAATTTGATAAAGCATTTTACATGGATACATGAAGTATTAGGAAGTGGATGCATTTAATTGGTTGCAAATCAAGTCGAATCACTTTCTGTGTCATGGCTTCATTTTCTTTCATTCCCTTGTCACAAGCTATCAGTCTATTTTGGGAATTACTTGCTTCTGACATAGAAAGGCCTGTCCTCCTTATGAATTTGAATCCCCACCCCCGCTCCAGTAAGCTTTTGGAAACACTGAGTAGCTAGAAAATTAGTTCTGTGGTAAGTGAAGTGTTTCTGTAATGCTCATAACTACTTTTAAAGGGGTGCTGTTAACAAAAGAGTGAAATGTGAAGATACAGTGCCAACTAACCATACCTTTTCCTGACTTTGTATCTGCATGATTTGGAAGGACTGGAGTTGGGGTTATTATGTTTCCTTTTGCTATTTATAGTAAGAGGAAGTTACCAGGTAATGTGAATAGTAAAGTTTTATACAGATAGAAGCAATTTGTAAGCAGTATTAGCAATACAATATAGGGACACTCAATATTTAGCAGAGACGTATTGGGACTGCCACAACATCTGCAGTCCAATTTTTTGCGTGTGCAAGGAGGAGCCTTTCGTGTTATGGTAACACTAGCTATCTTTGATATGTGATTAAATTCCTGCTGGTCATTTGCAATTAAAAATGGATTAAAAAATTAAATGAAACCTACTTTGAAATAATCATTCCCACCTTTAAAAAATACTTTAATTTGACCAACACTATCATATGTGTCTCTTGGAAAATTGCTTATCCAAGAGAATGACTTTCAAATTACTTTTACTTATTTTTGGCATTTTTCCTTCTTAATACAGCAATAGATTTAATGTTGATTTTTAGTTTGTTACTGAAGAGATAATGTTACAAAAGTTAAATTAACTGCTGAATTGTGTTCAGCCACTATTGATCACTATAGACAATATAGTGACTATAGTGACACTACAGACAATGTAGTGTTTTGAAATGGATGAGTTAACTTACAGAATAGTGGTTGATTTGCTGTATTTACTTGGACAGTTCAGTTCTTGGTCACTATGTGGCCAAGCCTTTGATTTACACATTAAGGCCACTCCCATGTTTTTTTTCAAATTCTTCTTCAAATTTAACGCTTGATGCTTGCTAGGTGTAGATGGCTGGCAGTGTTATATCTTAAGGTTCGGGTTTATACTTGGAGTTTCTTTTAAGTTGGCAGCTCTGAACTATCTATCTACCCCTAGGCACTTTTCTGTGGGAACTTGTATTTCTTATGATGTATTCTTCCCACTGCTGTACCTGTACCATCCATTCAAACTTCAGTGAAGTGCAGCCACTAAAAATTAGTGGTGATGGCCTTGTATTATTAGTTTATACATGGCATAATATAAACCATTGTTTTAATTTTAAAGGCTACTGCAGTATAAATAACTGAAAAATGACACTAGTTCTGATAGGCTGTCAGTAGCAGCTGTTTAAACTGAAATCAGTAATTGTAATATCAATAAAAAGACTAAATTGTTTTAAATTTAGAGCATCCAGTTGGAAAGAGCAGTGAAATTCCTTGGAGTCTTAAGCATATTTCCACATGTTCTGCATAGCTACGTTGTAATTTAATGGCACACAGACTGCTGGATTGAGTTTACTGGACAATGGCGAAGCTTATTTTGTGTGGATTTTTTTCAGCCATAGCTTGTATGCCTAGCGATTGATAAAAGAGTGTCAAAAGCAGCATTACATGGTGATGGATCTGCAGTATGTCACATGAATAGCTGGCACTGTTCCAGTTGTTAAAGCTAGCAAAATATATTAATAGTTGTGAAACAATAGTAAGAACTTTGTTGTTACTGATACCTTTTGGTTTATTTGTCTTTAATATGCTTTCATGCTACAATTTTTTAAAATATCTTAAAAATATTGACTTGAAAGTAGAAACAGCTGCCAATTGCAGAGCTCTGCTGTGAAGGATGCAGTTGAGTACACCCTGAAACAGCTGTGTTTACTGCTGGCTCAGCCAACACCTGTGTGCATCTGGTTTTGCCTTTATCATTAAGTGCAGAACTGAAGACGGTCTGAGGGACCAGCCATTCTTTAGTTCTGGATTGACTGCTGTAGTTTCATTTTAACTAGACTTTCAGCAGCATAGCAAGAAGAATTAAAGTGTATGTGTGCTGTTGAGTTTGTATATTGGTCTGCATTTGACATTTTCCTCTCTTGGGAATGTTAAGATCTTGTCCTATTTTAGTTGGTGTATTGACAATTTTCTAGTCTGAGATATCACATAAAGACAGAGGGAATTATAATTGATAAGCTAAGCCAAATTCACCAACTTCCAATCCACCTAAATTTGCTTAAATCTCTGCTCCTGCAATTGAAAATTTTGTTGGTCTTGGTAGAAATTGTAGTGTGGCCAGACCTATAACTGACTTAATGCTATTAATGTTAAAAATTGCCTGAGGTGTTAGAAAGGTGGAAAATCATTTCCCTTTGTATGAACTGTATTTAGCTTTATGAATCTCGATCTAACAGATGGTTTCAGCAGCTACTTTCTGTTGAGATGTCTTCCTCAGCTTACTTGTTAGTAATGTGTGTAAAATCACTGGCCACCATTCAGAAATGTTTCAGGAAAAGAATATTTTGCAAGTTAAGTTCACTGTCAATAAAGAAAGCAATCTAATATTTTCTATGAGTTTTTTCTTAAAATGTTTGAATTTTGCACTTACTGTCAGGTGAGAAAATATGTTCATAACTCTGCCGTAGTTGCAAAAAACTGAGTCATAAGCTTTTAAAAATAACTTTTTACTCACCTTTTGTATGAATTTGATTACTGTGTCAGCTAAATTTTGACATCTGCTGGACCTGGATTGAGACTCAGTTTGTTCTGGATACCTCAGTTCGTTCTTATTCTGTTACTGGTATTTTTCTAGCTGCTGGAATTGAGAGCAACAAAGAGGCTTTAAAATGTGCTGTGAGTTCTTTTTCAAATAGTTCACAAAACTATTTGAGGAAGAAGCAGGAGATCAATTTACCTGTGAAGTTTTGAGAACTGGAAGATAAGGGGAGGAGTGAGGAGTGGATGTTTTAGACCCTAGTGATGAAACCACGGCAAAATGCCCAGTGCCCATTAGAAAATATTCATCTAAACAATCTATGAGTCTCTACATCCTTCTTCTGCTTACCAGAACTCGCAGAGCATTAGGCCAACATTTTCTGTCTTGGTCACTTGACAACAGAAGATAAAAACAAGCTGCTATGAGATAATCTGCTAATATAAAACACAGAATAGAGGTCTGCGTTGTGGACCTAAGGTGTCTGGATCTGCTGGTGAAAGAGGATATTGAATTTAGAGGAGAGTAATTATGATTTGACCAGATAGTTCTGAATTTTGCTTTCCTGGGTGTTTTTTCTTCAACTTTATTTACTCTTACTGTTCCTTGTTAGAAAGGAGATAAGTGTGCTATGAAGTCACATATGTAAAAGCTACAAGGTGTCAAAATTATTTGTGTAGACCTACATTAAGTTCATATCATTGATTTCTAAATGGGACATATTTATGATCTTTGAAGTGTATTTAATAAGTATGAAATACTGTTTCTTATAAACTGAAATATGTTTGAATTTCACATGTTTTGCTTTGGAATTTGACATATTTAAGCCAGTGTAAAAGATACATTTTTGGCAGAAAGAATGTATTAGAAAGACTTCACCTTTAGGGGTTTTTTTTATTTCTGTGCACTGGTAGGGTTTTAAAACAGATCTCAGGTACGCTTTTGACTAGAGTTTCGTTAATTAAATTCTTTATTATAAAGAGTGAAGTATGCATTCTAGATGTCAGTCTGGGAAAAAAATGAAAGTGTATGAAGATAAATAGGAGCTTTATAGATCCATAGACTGTACAAATACACTGTTATCCCTCACAAGACCTGAAGATTTCTAGTGCTTTCTTTCCTAACCCACAGTAGTTTACTTAGAGACCAGAAATACAACGCACTGTGTATCTCTGTCTTGTCGGCACTTAAAACAAAAGACTACCAAAAATAGAAATAAGGAAGTTTCCTGAAACTGTCTTAACTTTTAAAAGCCAGTCTTGTTACTAAGAATGGGCAGGGAATCATTAGAAAAGGAGGTGTCCTTTGTGAATGAGGAAACTTGCTAGCAGTGTAACAGAAACTGATGATCTGATGAGCAGTTGACTGAATTTGCAGGGCTAACGATATCGGAAACCTTAATCAGGTTGGGGGGTAGATATTAACATGAAATTTCTGTTAATTAATTTTTTGTGAAGCTGAGAAGCTTCTATGCTTGATTCTGTAATATGTATAATATAATATAAAGAAAAAGGTGGATGTACATCGTGTGGTTTTAATAGCAGTCAACCACATACGAGACTTTGTTGTGTTAGGAGGGGGCCTGGAGAGTTTGTCTCCATTTTTTCCTTCTCCTCCACTGAAGTGCACATATCTGATGTTAAGTAAAACCTTCATGTAGTTGCAGCCTAATAGTTAGATATTTAGCTGTGGTGTCCAATACTTGCTTTCTAATTTTCTGAGAGTACTTTCAAACAGGTGTCACTAGTGCTTACTAGAAAATTTCCCACATGGAATGCCATTAAATATAAAAGACTATGCAATGTCATGTTAATGAAAAATAATCTGCATACAAATCAAAAGTTGCTTTTAACATAGATGTCTTCATGTTGTGTGTTGAGGGCATTTTTTTCCTTCTTGTCTTTGGGAATCCTAACTAAAAGATCGAAGGGGTTAGAGTGGGAGTTAAGCATAAGGGCCTAAGAAGGTATTAAGAATAGTTTGTCTGGGTGTATACATTCCCTTGACAAAACATCCTGCTCTTTTAGAATATACCAGCAGTCTCAAAGGTCCCAGCTGAGATGAAGGGTCTGTTGTGATGGGTTGTTTTAAGTCTTTACACACCTTGTGTAAAGTCACTGCTTCAAAACATGAAAAACAAAAGACATGGCCGGTGAAGAGAGGAAGAACTATAGGGCAGGTGAAAACAAAGCACATATTTGGGTTGCCCAACTTTGATTTTCATACAGATCCTGCTATTTTTTAATAATTGCTGGAGATTGAGAGGAAGGGAAATTTAACAAGGGAAGTGGGAAAAGTGAAATAGAATAACATGGAGATAGCCAGCTTAAGTTTCTGTTTCATACTTGAAACAGAAACTAGATACAAAATCCTTTATAGAATAGATTATTCCAGTTGGAAAAGACTGGAATATGAACAGTGATCATCTAGTCCCAGCTCCTTGACCAATTTTTAGCTAACTAAAAACTGCATCAGATTAGTATGGACATTGACCAAAGGCATCTGAAACACTGGCAGGCTTGGGGAATCAAACACTTCCGGAGGCAGCCTCTTCAGTGTTTGAACACCTCTCAGCAAAGAAAAGTTTCCTCATGTCAAGTCTGAATGTGTCCTAGCTCAGTTTAGAGCCATTCCCATGTGTCCTGTCGCTGGATACCGGGGCACCTCCTCCTCCACTTCTCATCAGGAAGATGTGAAGAGCAACAAGATCACCCTTCAGCATCCATTTCTTCAAACTGGACAAATGCAAAATCCTTAGCAGCTCCTCACAGGACATTCCTTCTAGCCCTGTCTCCAGCTTGGTTAGCTTCTTCTGCGTGCATCCAAAGACAGGCTCAGAACTGCTCACAGCGCTCCAAGGGAGGCAGTGCCAGTGCGGAGAACAGCAGGATAATTGCCTCCATAGGCCAGCTGGCTGGGCTGTGTTTGATGCACCCCGGAGGGGGTTTGCCCTGGCACACTGGTGCTCACACTGAGCCTGCTGCCAACCAGCACCCCCGGGTCCCTTTCTGCAGGGCTGCTCTCCAGCCACTCCTCTCCCAATTTGTATTTGTGCCAGGTATTACTCAGTGCTGGGGGCAGCCTCCAGTGTCTGTTCTTGTTAAATTTCATGCCCTTGATGATTCCTCAGCGCACCCATTTATCCAGATCCTTTTGGAAGGCCTCTTGTCCCGTGAGAGAGTCAATGGTACCTCCCAGTTTGGAATCATCAGCAAGCTCTCTAATGGTGCATTCAACTCCTGCATCCAGGTCATTGACAAATATATTGAACAGCTCTGGCCCTAGAATTGAGCCCTGAGGAGCACCTCTGGTGACCAGTCTCCAGCCACCTGTAGCCCCACTCACTGCAATCCTTTGAGCTCTGTCCTTCAGACAGTTCTACACCGCATGCACCATGACCACACTCATCCCACATCTGGACAGCTTGTCCAGAAGGATGTTGTGGGGGACAGTATAAAAGGCAAAAAAGGCGGAAGTCCCTAAAAGGCAAAAATCCTACATCCGCTCTCTTCCCTTCATCTGCTGGATGGGTGACCTTATTCTAGAAGGTTATCAAACTAGTTAAAACAGGACTTTTCCTTTGTGAACCCAAGCTGATGGTGCCCAGTGATTGCATTGTCCTTTAAATGCCTTACAGTAGCATTCACTATAATCTTCTCTGTAATTTTTCTACGTGTTCAGCTGAGACTAACAGGTCTGTGGATTCCTGGGTCATCCCTCTTGCCCTTCTTATATCGTGAAATAATGTTTGTTAGCTTCTAGCCAGTGGGGACCTCCCCAGATTTCCAAGACATTTGGTAGCTGATGGAGGGGGGTACTGCCATAACATCCATCATCTTCTTCAATACTCTGGTGTAAATCCCATCAGGTCCTGTAGACTTGTGGATATTCAGCTGCTACAGCTAGTCCCTGAAAAGTGTCTAAACAAATAGGGAGTCACTATTCCGGAAGTCATCCTCTAAATCCGGGGACTGGGCAGAAGACAGTTTATCTGTATTATTAAAGACTAAGGCAAAAGAAAGTACTGAATGTCTCCACACTTCTTCACCCTTAATAGTCAGATGACCATCTTCAGCAAGTATCAATCTGGTATTTTCTTTAGACCTCCTCTTTTTACTAATGCACTTTAAAACACTAGTAAACCCTTGTTGTCTTGTTGTCTGACACAATACTGCTCAATTTCAGCTCTAACTAAGCTTTGGCCTTTTACATCTTGACCTCTGCATACATGAGCCGCGGCTCTGTCAAATTCCTGCAAAGCCTGACCTTGTTTCCAGAAAGTGTAGAATTTCTTTTTCCTCTTGAGCTCTGTGAGGAGTTCTCTGTCCAACCAAACTGATCCCCTGTCCCATTTGCTTGACTTTTAATACAATGGAATTGCCAGCTCCTGTGCTTTTATGTAGTGAAGAATTCCATTTTAGTTCCGGTTTGGGCTTTTTAAAAATCTGTTTAATTTTTTCAGGCAATAATATCAAACATTTTGATTTTTATAACTGCCTGGCAGTCTTGCTTTCATATTACATAAATGGGGAAACACAAGCTATTTTGAAACTATTAATTTTTTTGGTTTTTTACTTTTTTTAACTATTAGCGTGGTGAGATTTGGATTATAATTTGATATGATTTGTGTTTGTTCTCTTTCAGGAAATACAGCATTACATGACTGTGCAGAATCTGGAAGTTTGGAGATCATGAAGATGCTTCTCAAGTATTGTGCTAAAATGGAAAAGGATGGTTATGGAATGACTCCCCTTCTGTCAGCCAGTGTGACAGGCCACACAAATATAGTGGACTTCCTGACCCAGCATGTACAGACTAGTAAGGCTGAGCGCATAAATGCCCTGGAACTTCTAGGAGCAACATTTGTGGACAAAAAGAGAGATCTGCTTGGTGCTTTGAAATACTGGAAGAGAGCTATGGAAATGAGATACAGTGATAGGACTAATATTCTCAGCAAACCTGTCCCACAAACACTAATTATGGCTTATGATTATGCTAAAGAGGTAAACAGCTCAGAAGAGCTAGAAAATCTTATTGCAGACCCAGATGAAATGAGAATGCAAGCATTATTAATTAGAGAACGTATTCTTGGCCCTTCTCACCCAGACACATCCTACTATATTAGATACAGAGGTGCTGTGTATGCAGACTCTGGAAACTTCAAGCGTTGCATCAACTTATGGAAGTATGCTTTGGACATGCAGCAGAGCAATCTTGATCCACTGAGCCCTATGACAGCCAGCAGTTTGCTATCATTTGCTGAACTTTTCTCCTTCATGCTTCAGGATAGGGCAAAAGGCCTGCTAGGCACTACTGTCACTTTTGATGATCTGATGGGTATACTGTGCAAAAGCGTTCTTGAAATAGAACGGGCCATGAAACAAACCCAATGTCTTCCTGATCCAGTACAGCTGAACAAAGCCCTTTCCATCATTTTGCATTTAATTTGCTTGTTGGAGAAAGTACCTTGCAGCTCAGAACAGGAACATTTTAAGAAACAAACTATTTACAAGTTTCTTAAGCTTCAGCCTAGAGGAAAGAATAACTTCAGTCCACTTCACCTTGCTGTTGACAATAATACTACATGTGTTGGTCGCTACCCAGTTTGCAAATTCCCCTCTCTACAAGTTACTGCTATCCTGGTGGAATGTGGTGCTGATGTGAATGTCAGAGACTCCGATAACAACAGTCCATTACACATTGCTGCACTGAACAACCATCCAGACATCATGAATCTTCTTATCAAGTCGGGTTCACATTTCGATGCCACAAACTCGCATAAACAAACAGCTAGTGATTTGCTGGATGAGAAGGAAATAGCAAAAAATTTAATCCAGCCCATAAATCATACTACTTTGCAGTGTCTTGCTGCTCGTGTAATAGTGAATCATAATGTACCCTATTCAGGGCATATCCCTGAAAAACTAGAGAACTTTGTTTTGCTCCATAGATGATAGTGTGGCATCCCAGAGTACTGTTTCTGAAGCACGACATGGTGATATTTTCCTTGAGCACTGCTGTGATACACCAGCGTTCCCTTAGCTTGCTCCATTTTGCTCTCATTGGCTAGCGTTGTTAGCATCAGATCTGCAGAGTTGGTTACCCAGTATTTAATATTAATATGCCATATAATATATTTTGTGGATTCTTTAGAAATGTAATGCCATATTTAGACTTTTTAAATTGTCTGCCAAAGGCTTGTCTTTTCTGGTCTTATTTGCCTGTTGGGTGTTTGGGACTGAGTTGAGTATTTTCCACTGATGTCTTTTTACTATAACTGTTATGTGGATTTTATACGGTTGGAAGGTCATCTGTTTTTGGTTTTGCTTGAGCGTTTCTACTCTTACTTTCTTCTTTTTCTATGGACTCATTGCTAAACTGTGCAAGTTGTATGGACTTGTTAACATTTGCAACTACCATAAGTGCTTTTATCTTCTCTATGCACTGGCTTAAACATGACTGTTGTGTGTGAGCATATTTCTATGCAGCACTTGGCCAATTTCAACTTAAATGCCAATCTTGTTTTGCAGTTTGTTTGGAGCTCTCTTGAGAATGCTGTCTTCATAGCATGATGAATTTTGGAGTTATTTATCAGCTCTCCAAACTTGGGTTTGACTTTCTTGACTGCTGTAACTGAGGTTGCTTTCATTTTGATCCTCTGGAAATTTGTCCTAAATTTGGGAGAAGAAATTCTTGCTTTTTCTGATTGTAGTCCACTTGAACTTTAAATCTGAAAATTGTTATATTGCATCATGCAGCTGGGAGAAGAGTCCTCATTATGTACAACTGACGCCTTCCCCTCTGCACTAACGTCTTGCTTGTGCCGGTTATGTGACTAGATGTGAAGTTTGCTCAAGGTTTAACCTCAAACCTTAATGATAAACTTTTAATGAGAAATAGATCAAATATATGCTCTGCTTTAAAATCTGCAAATCAACTTTAGCTACAAAAGAAAACTAAAGCATGTTGATGGCATGGTGTTTTTCAGTCCAGATCTAGACATCATCTAGTATAGTAAGTGGCTGTCTGCCAGGGTATTGAAAGTTCTATAGCAGTGTCCTTTTTTCTTCATTTTAAGTATCTTTATAAATACTTGCATGGATTTTTCATCTCTACTATGTCAGTTATACTTAACAAAAGCAGAAGTTCTGTTGTGTATATAGCTCCTAATTAAAGTACCTATTTTTTATAATATTTGCACAACAGCTTAGCTTTTACAACAGAAAGGGCTCTTTTGACTTGATAAGAAGTCTATAAATGAAGATCATAAATGTGAGTGCGATTCAGGTAATTAATATAATTCAGCACTTTACTGTTGATTAGTAGTAGGATTTATTATGGCACATTAGCCCTAAAAATGTCTTAAAGTGAAATTAATTTCTGTTGGATAAGATACAGTTTACTTGCAAATTTAGTCATTTAGCATATTGGGTATTTTCGACTTAATGTTTCATCTCAGTGGTGGGCAGTAAGTGTACCTATGGGGTTCTTGCTCCAGAAATCCAACAACTTGTTTTATGCCTTTGTCAGAGATAAGAGATAGTTAGAATCCAAATTAGTTAGGTTAGGAGGGTCTTTTTAGTACTTTATTTTTTAACCTGATGTCAGAACATTTTTGTCATTTGTAGTTGAACTTGAGGATGAACATGTCTTGGGAGCATGTAAGGATAGCCCTTCCTTGTTTTTGGTCTGTTTTGGCATTCCTGCCAGTATACAGCAGTGTACAGGTGCCTACTAGCTTAGCATTCTTGCAAAAATTATGGGGATGTTTTTAAGCAAAGATATGTTGAATGCAGTGCTCTTTGTGTATTGTCACTATCAGACTTGCTATTTTGAAGCAATTTTCACCAGTTTGTCCCTTGCCGTGTCTATGTTGTATAAAATTATGAGAATCATAGAATCATTTAGGTTGGAAAAGATCCTTAAGATCATTGAGTCCAACCCTGAACCCAGCACTGCCAAGTCCAGCACTAAACCATGTCCTTAAGTGCCACATGTACATGTCTCTCAAATACCTCCAGCCATGGTGAGTCAGCTGCTTCCCTGGGCAGGCTGTTCCATTTTTTAACCACCCTTTTGAAGAAGTTTTTCCTAATATCCAATCTATATCTCCTCTAATTCAACTTGAGGCCGTTTCTCCTTGTCATATCACTTGTTACTCCGGAGAAGAGGCCAACCCCCACCTTGCCATAACCTCCTTTCAAGTAGTTGTTGAGAGTGGTAAGTTCTCCATTGAACCTCCTTTTTTCCAGGCTGAACAACCCCAGCTCCCTCAGCTGCTCCTCATCAGACTTGATCTCCAAACCCTTCCGCATCTCCACTGCCCTTCTCCGGACATGCTCCAGCACCTCGATACCTTTCTTGTTGTGAGGGACCCAAAGCTGAACACAGCACTCGAGCTATGGCTACAGTGGTGCCCAGTACAGGCGGGACAATCACTGTCCTGGTCCTGCTGGCCACGCTGTTGCTGATACAGGCCAGGATGCAGGTTTCTCTTGCATCACACAAGACTAAACTCTAGTCAATTGACTGACTTGCTGTGATTTGTAATGCTTAAGACACATGCCACTCCGCTTTTCATTTGTGGGGATGTGTAGTTTGGCTTTTGAATTTATATATTTTAATGCTTTTCTGCTACTCTGTAAGTGGGGATAATCAGCAAATCATACCATGCTAGAAATATACATTATACATCAAGTCATAAAAATAATTCCTTTTGTATAGGTCACAGAGAAAGGGGATTTTAGAGTTTTTTGCTTTGGTATCTGTTCTGCTCTTCAGTGGTTTTAGGTTAAATTTCTGTCTTTCTAACTGACAATTGCCCTGTTTAAAATTAGTTGTATATTATTAGTTGGTTGTTCAGCCTGAGAAGGAGAAAGCTACGGGGAGACCTTATAGGACCTCCCAGTACCTAAAGGGGGCTACAAAAGAGCTGTAGAGGCACTTTTTACAAGGTCATGGGGTAAAAGTACAAGGGGGAATGACTTTGAACTGAAAAGGGTTAGAATTAGTTTAGATGTAAGGCAGAAATTCTTTACTGTGTGGGTGGTGAGGCACAGGTTGTCCAGAGGAGTTGTGGATGCCCCGTCCCTGGAAGTGTTCAAGGCCAGGCTGAATGGGACTCTGAGCAACCTGGTCCAGTGGAAGGTGTCTCTGCCTGTGGCAGAGAGGTTGGAACTAGGTGATCGTTAAGCTCCCTTCCAACTCAAATAATTCTATGATTTATGATCGTTAGTCCAGAAATATAATGTAAAAATTGTTAATTGTTAGCAATTTTTTAAATGCAAAGCATTCCCGAAAGTGAAAGCATATCACTGTTAGTTTTATGTAAATCTAGTGAATATTGCTACAAGAAAGGCTTACTGTGTTAGCCACTCTTTAGAAACAAACCAGTCTATTAGTACATGCTGATTTATTGCACGAATTTTTGTCTAAATATATACTGATATGCATCAGTCTGAAGGATTAATCACCTCCATGCTGAGTTTAATTTTTCATGGTCATGAAGCTCTCTGCTGAAGAGGATAGTTATCTTGCCAGATTACTTGGACTTAGGTGTCCTGGCAGATGAGTTCATGCATTTATGGCCACTTTGCATTTAGACAAGTGTGTTTACACTACTCTGTTTTATTTATCTTAATTTTAGGTTTGTAATATTTTAAACTCATTCTTTTGCCATTGTTCTCATTTCTTCCTATTTGGCCTTTTTTCTGATGAAACATGCTGCTTCTGAGCTACTGACACAGAAAAATGCTGAGAACACTGCAGAAATAATTATATGCCCTGCAGGGGTGAAACAGATTCTAAATTGATTGAACAACTCACAGGTATGGCTCCCTAGAGACAAAGTAACTGATAGCTCCTTGCTGGTTGAGACCTCTAAGTTACATTTTTGGGGGAAAGGGATAAATGCGTAAAGCAGATTTTCTTCTAATCGTTGTGGGTTTCAACTGAAGTCCTTCAACAAGGAAGATGAAAAATATTCTCATTTAAAAAAGTCTAAAATTATATTCCTATTTTTGTATCACTTAGGCTGGTAACAAGATTCCAGCTATCTGCAGTGTCTCTGTTCTGTTTGTGAAGTTTGTTAAGTGTTAAAGACACTTTCTGAAATGCAAGGCAACAGTGGTTAATTTTCCATATGTACTTCACAACAGTTCCTGGAAAGGAAGTAGTTTTGTGTTTTTCCTAAGTCCACAAAGAGCTGTCTTTTAACAACTGTTTTGCAGCTGGTTAAAATTAACCTCTTTCTATTTTTACAAACACTACTTTAAAGAAAGGAATGCAGTGCTATAGCAAAATCCTTAAAGGAGGATTTGTAATTAGGTAAAAACCTTTTGAGGAAAAGTGTGCCTCTTCTCAGTTTTGTATCAGCTGCAAGGTGACAGTGGCAGGATATGGCTGGTCTCCAAACAGCTTCCTCGTTCTTTGAAATATAGAGTGGAATGACTGTTATACTCTAAAAAGTTGAGGAGCACGAAAAAGTAGACTGAACACTAATTTTACCTTCTGTGACTACAATGAAGACAACTGGTATTTAATGCTTTGAAGTAATTTTGGTAATTTTGATGAGAGACATACTAGACTGCTCATATTTCTTCGCTTTGAGTGTAAGAGTAACTGTTGAGCCCTCAGTGAGGGCAGAGCAAAAAGCTGTTGTTGGTTTGGTTTTAACTAATGTATTTGTTCCATTCTATTGCAAGGACTTCCTATGCAGGGCTAGCTCCGTGCATGGAAATATTGCAGTTTCTTTTTTACGTGAAGTAATTCAGCTTTAACAGTAATGTAAAAAAGGAATAACAAGCATATTTCTTTGCTCTTGCTCTCTTTAGGCTCCGAATGCAGATTACATTAAAAATATGTTTTGGAGAACACCTGTCCGAGTGTATATATCTGTTTTTCTCTAGGGTACTGCAGTGCTGGTTGGTAAACTGCTTTTCTTGTTGAGTAGCTAAATGTGAATGCTGCACCTTCGACCTTCATGTCATTAAGAATTGTACCTTAAGCAAAAGGTCATGTTTCATGCTCTTTTTTTCTGTGAAATGGTGGTCTGTCAAAGCCTTTAAATTTTGGTGGTGGGTAATAATAAAGAAAAGGCTTAAATTGGATGATACAGGAGAAATTATTTTCCAACTTTCTAGAAAAAGTAATTATTCATACTATTAACTGGGTGGAAACAGTACTTCCCGTTTGTGCCCTGAAAGTAGATAGCAATGCCTTGTAGGAAGTAAACAGCAGACAGTTTTCAAGGAAGTTGGACAAATTAGTTTCTTCTTCAAGCTTTTGAAGGATCTTCTGTATTGCATAAACAATTTGAAAAATAGAGGAATAGAATAATACAAGGTTGAGAGGAGCAGAAAATCCTTGTTAGAGGCAGCTAGAGAATTGAAGAATTTGAGTAACATTGCTATTTTAATTTCAAGATACCTTTGTAGTTAGGCACAGTAGTCACAGTCTGGCCTGTAAGGAAGTGTACATTTCAGAGAGCTGGAACTTTGATCAGTAACAGCAGGATCAAAAAACATGAGGTTCTGGATGAGGAAAACTGCTCCAGAGCTTTCACAGTAAGATAATTGTCACGCAGATGGCTTTAGTGAATCAAATGTAGATTCTCTTAATTAGGAAAGGGAAAAACTGGAAAGGATCATTTACATCGTTATTCATCCCTCTGCAATTGCAGATGATGAAAAATGTCTGCTGTTACCTAAGCTGTGTAACCATGCAAAAATGCTTCTTGGCAGTAGCAAATGCTGGCTGTTGGTTGAAGACTAAAACGCATCATATAAAGTCGTGCAAGATTAGGGTAAGAGAGACCAGGTGTGAGGTGTGTTACTCTGGCAAAGGCAATACTTCCGTTTGTTTCGCACATGATATCCAGAGGGCTAAACATCATCCACAGTGAATGGCAGAAGGCTTTTCTCCCTCACACCAAAGTCTTTTTTTGCAGTTCATCTCCACCATTCAGAAAAATTGAGAGGAGGCTATGCTCAGAAGTTAAGGACAACAGTTTTATGCACACAGAGGAAAAAAAGAATTGCTTTTGGATTCATGTAAGTGCCTGTCAGAAGCCAGTGAGTGTGAGGCAATGTAAATTATGAAAATGGCAACCACATCTCCCATCAGATCATGAGACATGATCTGGATTCCTCTCTGAAGTTCAAAGGATTGGTTCTATCATATCTCCTGAAGATTATCAAGTCATAAGTTCTTTACCAAAATTTCTCCTTAGAAGGTTATTTGGAACTCCCATTTATCGGTAATTAGAAACCTAATTCCGATTTGAAATACATGTCTTCATAGCTTTATATGTGTAATCTCATAGTTTCAGCACTTGTCTGTCCTTCTGAGAGAATTGTCCTCTCTCAGCCTTCATGTGGTTAGGCTAAACCTACCAACCAAAAAAACCCCAAGCTGTAAGAATGAGCAAAAACCAGAATAATCCAGAGTCAAGTAAACTGGCAGAATGGTTCGGTTTTCCCTTTTCCCCTCTCTTGATTGTATGCTACCAAAAAACCCACAGGATCCACTGATTCACTAAACCCTTTTTGCTGCTGAACCTGCTATTTAAATTGCCAATTCTTTCGTTTTTACAATGGGAGGGATTTTTTACAGTGAACAGTTGATTGTGTTCTCTTCAGATTCTGTAGCTTGTATTGTCCTATTCTAATATTTTAGGTGCCTGGATGTCTTTTTGTTCCATTCACACACAGCATTATCCTAACTGGAATGTGAGGCAAAATGTGCAGTGAATGAGCCAGACTTGGATTATTTTTTGTTTCCATCCCATAGTTTCAAAATATAATCAACTTGCTTTTTCGTTATTTTCTTTCTTTTCACACGTGTACTACCAGGCTTTCACTGTACCTTTTATTGACTAGCCTGTAAGATGGCTCCCTTCTAACCTGACTGTGGTCTTTCTGGTTTTCTGGCTAAGGGAAACACATCTCCTGCTTTATCATGCTTTGTTTTCCTGTAGTGCGTGAACTGGAAACTTCAGGGAGTTAAAAACCAAAAGAAACAAGCGAAAAATCCGAAAAAGAAAACCCAACAAAAAGGTGCCAAAACAACAATTAAAACATTGCTAACAAAACCCTCAAAACCAAACCAGAAAACAGGACCTACTGTAAGATAACAAAACAAGCTGTGTGAGGCAGATGCCCTGTGCGTTGCTACATGATGAGTGTGGATGCATTACTACTTCCAGTCCCACCTTGCGGTAACCTTCGGGCCAGACGGCGGATAGTTCTTTGGGAAGGCTGGTCTGTGCAGGGTGCACCCACCCCAGCACTGCTGTTCAGATCAGGAATGTGCTTTTCTAGTGGGTCTCCCCATTGTCCATCCTTCGCTTGTTTGGGTTTGTGTCACTGAATTGTCTTAATGCACAACCTCTGTTACTTTTGAATGCACCTGAGCTTAAAGAAGTGCTCCAAAAGCTCATGTAAGAGGCTTTGACCACTAATGGGTGTCCATTTCATGGGAGCAGACTGTAAGTTGTTCCAAAATAACCTCTTTATCTTCTCCCATTCCTCCTCTACTCTCACAGAGTGTCACAGACTTTTGATCCTTGGCATCAAGCCCTCCATGCTGCAGATCACCTTTCTAAAGCAAGTGTAGCCGTAGTTTTCAGTTTCTCTTCTGATGTTAAACATAAGTTGACACATACACTGGCTGTTTTTTCCTCTTGCTTGTAGGTGGTTACTGCCTGTCCAGCATAACTTCCCATGACCCTTGTTCTGCTTTGAGCTGGGTCATGAAAATGAGATAATGTAGTTGATGGCTAAAGGTGGATCTACCACATCATTAACTATTGGAAAATGAGTCAGCAGTGTTGCGTGCATTGCTGATACTTCCTCCTGACAGCATAACTGACCTTAGTACAAAGTGCTGTTAATGTGTTGTAAAGAAATATTTGCTCTATTATTCAAGAGTAGAAACTAAGGCACAGACTCAGTGACGTCCTAAAATGACCACAGGAAGTATGGGCTGTAGCAGGGAACAGGCTTCAGATCATTTAGCTCCAGAGACTTTAATTTTGAGACTCTTTGCTTCAGGTATGGTTTGATATTGGTAATTTCATAAATGAAGGCTCTGCTATAAAACAAAACAAAGGCACCAAGAATTTCTGAGGGAAATCAGGCTCATGTTATTGCACAGTTTTTAGGTACGTGTCTACCCTTCCTCTCCCTACATTTTGAACATGTTAGACCAGTTTAATAAACTCAACAGAAATAGAGCAGCCTATGTGTGTCTGTTAACTTCCTTGAGAACACCAGAGTGAGCAGATGGCAGAGTCTGTACTAACAGTTCCCACTGAAGAAGAGGATTTGGCAGGAGCTTGACTCTTATTAGTCATGAGGGAATCCACACAGGAATTAAAATACTTAGGACCATGAAAAAGTCTTTGATCACAGCCCAGGCTTTACTAGAGAGCAGCAGATCTGGTCACTGTTGGAGATGTGCCATACTTGCATTACATCATACACAGTCCCTGCTCCTGTTCATCAAGGTGGTAGCATCTGACCAACAGATTATCCTGGTTTGTAAAGTCTATTCTCCCTCATTAGGCACGGCACTCAGTGTCCTGAGTTTGCTGTGATGGCACAGAATGTAAATGAAAATTGGCCCAGCTGCACAAAAATGAGGACGGCAAGGACCTTCTCTGGCTGTGTACTGACTATATTACTATATGTGCCAAAATGGTCTGAAGTTAATTCTGTTGCGTAGTTATTATTGCCTGCTTACATCATTATTTCTGTTGACCTTGGTACAAGTCATGAGCAAGACCAGACTCCATGATCACCCTTTTTCAAAATCCTTCGTTTCAGTTCTCAAATATGGAAACTGTTGTATTAAAAAGCTCAAAGTGATATGAAATCTGTAAGATTTCTGGTGAAGAATTGTTCTGTAGAAAAAGAGATCTGGCACTTCTGCCCAGTAATGTCTGCTCTCCAGCGAGCCTCCAGTGGAAATTTTTGATTCTGACCATGCCTTGTTTTAATTTTCGGGCTCTCATGAATTCTTTGTGCAGCAGTGTTTCTCCAGCTGTGGTGCCTTGCCTTCGTGCCCCTTTGAATGCTGCAGTGCGCGGTGACTGCCCTTGCCCTGGGCTGCCACTGAGAGCCAGCTGCTGAACCAGTCAGCCCTTCTGTGACAGTGACGCCTGAGAAAGTCCAGTGCAGGTGCTACACCATGGTAGCTATTTCAAAATAAAAACCAAAACTAAATGCTCAGATTTCCCTCCATCCGTTGTGACCCTTTCTAGATGTGCCATCATTGCTTATCATCATCATCATGTTCTCTGCTGCCTCCCTTTATTGTTCCTAGTTGCTCCGTGGAGCTTCTTACCTCCCGCTGTTCCTCTACTGCCATTGTGGCTGAGTCAAGCCTGCATTGAAATGGGAAATGCTTGAGGAGATTTGGCACTTGCTGTGCCTTAGGCAGCTTGGGCTGTTTCTAAGCTGTGTCAGTTGGGAAGCGGAAAGTCTGGAAGAAATGCAGGATTCAGCTTGTTTGTCCCTTCTTCATCGGCCTGGTGAGGGTGCTTAGCCTCCTGTCACAGTTTCACCCCAGCCAGCATCTGCTCGCTCACTCCCCCACCAGTGGGATCGGGGAGAGAACTGGAAGAGTAAAAGCCAGAAAACCCATGGGTTGAGATAAAGACAGGTTGGTAAGGAAAGCAAAAGCCGCACACGCAGGCAAAACAAAACAAGGAATTAATTCACTGCTTCCAATGGGCAGGCAGGTGTTCAGCCATCTCCAGGAGAGCCGGGCCCCATCCCATGCAATGGTGACTTGAGAGGATAAACACCATTACTCCTAATGTCCACCCCCTTCCTCCTTCCCCTCAGCTTTATGTACTGATCATATGGTCTGGAATATTGCTCTGGTCAGATGGGTTTACCTGTCCCAGCTGTGTTTCCTCCCAACCTCCCATGCACCCCCACCTTCCTCACCAGCATGGCAGGATAAACAGCAGAAAAGGCCTTGGCTCTGTGTGAGCCCTGCTCAGCAATAACAAACGCAACTCTGTATTATCAACTCTGTTCAGCACAAATTCAAAACACAGCCCTGTACTAGCCACTGAAGAAAACTCTACCCCAGCTGAAACCAGCACACCTCCTCATTAATACGAAATCTGGGCTCTGTTAATCACACTATGCAGTGGGTTTTGTTTCACTTGATGTTGCAGATGTACTCTGCAGGTATTGCTGGTATAAGCTGTTAAAGGTTACATAAGCAGATCTCATCCTGGAATCAGTAATAACTGGATTTCCTCCCATGCAGAAGGTACTTGAAAAGCTTTGCACCTGTTTAAACACCTGTTCTGTTTCCTAACTTGCTGATTTTTCACTCTTGAAAATCTGCCTTAAAATAGTGTCATTCTCTCAGTGTCTTTCCAGATACCACTACTTCGTCCACTGGGTTCCTTCTTTATGGCTCTTTCACCCTTCTCCGCCATAGAAATACGTGGTAGTATTAGGAATGTGACATTTCATGTATTTCTTCTGAAGACGTTCATTTATTGACTCTGCAAAAGTGGAAAGTGCATTAAAATTGCCTCTTATGGGGCGATGCTCCTGTTCTGTCCTGCCATTTACAAGGCAAGGGTCATCTACCTCAGAGGATAAGTTCTAGTAGACTGAAAAGAAAACTTTAAATTGGTGATAATGAAAATTTGTAAATTCCTACCATAGAAACATGTTTCAAGAACCTGAATTGAATATGGAACTGTTTTCTTAAATCCAAAGAAGGGAGAATGAAAGGAACCTGGACATACTTCTATTAAATGGAAAACCAAGCGTGCTATGCTACTGGTGGAACTGGAGAAGCAAGTGGATTCGCTTCTGGCCCTGTTCACACTCAGGTTGTTGATGACTTAGGTAATTAGACCTTCCTGTACTTAAAGCAAATAATGCTAAATGCACAGACCTGGCTGAAGGCTTCTTGGTGAAGTAGGCAAAAGAAAATCAAATCTTGCACTGATAGAGGATTTTGTTTTGCAGCAGAAGAGGAAGAAAGGCCAGAAAAGGTCTTACAGAAGAAGGAAAATATAGTGGCCAGTTGGACTTTACCAGGCTATATGTAACTTAATGGTACCACAGAGGGATGTATGTCAACCCCTGCCTTCACCAGCTCCTCATAGCAGTCTTTCCATCTTGCATGATGGGCAGAGGTTTGAGCTCATTCTTGTTGCAGCAAGTGTGAGGGGTGAGGCTGAAGAACGCACATTCTGCTCTTGCTCTGGCAGCTAGCAGTGATGCAACAGGGATAGCGATGGCTGCTGCTAGAAGTCCCTTTCGGTTAAAAGCTCACTGAACACAGCAGCTGTCCCTCAGTTCTCCAGAACAGGGAGAAGTGAAGGAGTTGATCTAGGCAGCCCCCTTCTTTGAAGTGAGCTGTGGTCTGGAGCTGTATGACATCACCAGTAAAGGTGTCTAAACATACTGCTCTAAGAGCAGTATGAAGAAAACCTGGGGCAGTACCACTCTTTCTTTATAAATCCTCACACCCTCCTTTATTCAGTCTTTGGCTGTGTGGCATTGATCTTACACTGGCAGAAAACAGCCAAGAAGGAAAGTGGAAGAAGGATATGCAGCTACTGCTAAGCCAGTCTGATTTAGCAGGCAGTAGTAGATTTTGGTTGGGACACGAGAAGGTGCTGGAACGCTCAGTTAGAAAATGAAGTATTGCTACTGTACTAACAGTGCAAGGCACTAGACACAGAACACCACAGAGAGAGCAGGGTTTGTGCTCACATATTGTGAACTGCCAGGCTTGAAATCTGAAATACCACCTCCGTACTTTTAGCAAGGTTTGATCCCAGAAAAAGAAACATAGAGACATTTCTACAAGTAGAAATGTAGATTTTTGTCTTTTCTAAGCAGTTAAGATTTTGTGCATAATCACAGAACCATTCTCTGATATGGTGCTAAAAATTCCTTAAATTTCCACTTTGATTGATGTTAAAGTGACTGCAGTGTCTTCTGTAAAGGACTTCTGAGCAACAAGCACTTTACCTTCTAGGCAAAGTTGTCTACATAGTCAACTGTTCAGCAATCTGCTCAGCTGAGAAAACACTTTCGAAATGAGGAAATACTCCGTGAGATACAGAGACAGAAATGTTCTTAGCATTGTGTAAAAGCGTTTGAAATCTAAAAAGCCCCTCAATCCTGAGTAACTTCTTGTTCGAAAGGGAAATTTCAGAAGGTGGATAGAAATGTACAAATTTTCTTTAAAACAGGAAATCTGTCTATTCACAGCTAAAATAACATTTTTTTAATCTGTAAAAGTTGGATAAAGACCTCTAAAGGAAAAGATTAAATAGTGTTATCTAGATCTTTTATTATATGTTCTCTGGAAGATGGCTGATGATGCTTCTTCCAAGAAGAACTTACTTTTATTCAAATCAATGAAATAATTTGCTTTCATACAGAAGTGGGATTTTTAGTTAATCAAGGGTATAAGAAAGACTTAACAGATCAAACAATTTCACGGAAGTTTTAGTCCCTTTTTCCACCCTGAGTATTTGAACCACGCACACTGCTGAAAGGTGTCTTGAAACTCCTGGACTTAGCACCTGGAGTTGAGCACCTGTGTGATGAACACAGGGTGAAAGAGGGTCAGACGTTCCATCCTTGTTAACCAGGCAAGGCCCAGCAAGCATGCCTGCATTACATCCACATATGTGTGTATAGTTCATGGCATAGGTATGTATGTGCAGCAAAACACGGAGTTCATGGGCATGCATGCACTTACAGACAGAGAGCTGTGAACCTTCTTTAGTCATTAACTGTGCTTTTAACATGTCTCTTCATTTGACCGAAGCAGCAAAAACAAAGCAGAGTGACTTAGTATTGAGGCCACTGTAGAGGTACTTGGTAGCAAAACTCAGGCATTAAGAAAACCACAAGTGTTAGCAGTCATTGGTTTATGGCTTGTGTGGCTTGATGTGATACTGGCCTTGGGAAAAACACGCACACGGGCAAAGCATGGAGCAGAACACTAATTTTTATAGATATTAACGTATTCTGTGAACTTAATGGCATATGGTGCAACTGCATATATGAATATGGAGACGCTATTTTTTCTGGTTTGGCATGATTAGAAAAATGTGTGACAACCTAGTGTAGAAGGAAAAAGAAATCCCAAAGTTTGGGGATTTTTGTTTCCTTTTGTTCTGTGAGCATTTTACAAAGCAAGCCTCCACATACACTTTTGCCGTGATGCCCCTGCAGGTATCTCTTGGATTAAATCTGGCAGGTATTCACAAAACATCTCCATTGAGGCTGCTTTTTGAAAGGAAGGTGGAAGAATGGTGTTTTCCAATATTGATAAAACTAAGATGTTTGTAAGAGGAACACCTACAGACTCAAGTTCTGTGGGATTTTTTTTCTTCCAATCTTTTGTCAGTTGTTTTTTTTTTCTCCAAATGGAGTTATGGCAAGTAAAAGAGAGCTGCAACAAAACAACTGTGTTTTACCTCAAAATGGTCATACTATCTGAAAAGTGGAAATGCTATTTGCTTAAGTATCTCACTTGCAAAACTATTCAACTAGGGACTTGTCTGGTTCTACACAGAAATGGAGATCAGCAATATCTCTGTCTTGCCTGCAGTGTCTGAGAGAGGTCAAAGCACAGTAATTCTTTATCATGCCCAGTGAGATGCTACAATAGAGAGAGCCTCATTCACTTGGCATTTATCTCAGTATGTAATTGCTATTGCCAAAGTATGTCCCTAGCTGTGGTTTGTGCTGAAGAACATGTACTTGGAAAAGGTACGTCTGAAATAGTGCAAATTGCAAGCGTGAATTATCAACAGCAGGAAAGAACAGCAGAGGCAGCAGGTTGCAGAAGTAACAACTATCCCTTTTGTTCCGTCGCTAGCTCCTGCCCCATGTGTTTTAAAATCAGATGAAGAACGTTGTTGTATGTGGCTGTGATGCTAGCTTTAGGGAGTGAACCAGTGGTAGAGTTCTCATGTTTGCAGACCGCCTGAAGCTTTGGCATTTGGAAACAAGTTGTTTTCCAGCCTTCTCTCCAGGATGATGATGGTGAAAGCTTACAATGACACACGGCATTACTAGCTGTGCAAATACCAGCTAAGGCTCCTAGGAAAGACAAAGAAATGTCAAGATTGTTGCACTGGCTCCCAGGACTTAGTGAATCTTAGGAGGTTACCATCACATTCCTAGGTTTTCCTGCTTCCTGCTGCCTCCCTCCTGGAGCATGCCCACATGCAGTTGCCACAGCAGTCTGCACTTGGCTCACACGCAATCTCTCTGCAATATTTCTTCAGACTTCCTTCAGATTGCACCAATAGCTATGAGCTGTGAGGGTAACATCTCCCTTGGAAGGGTAACACCTGTGGAAGGATACTTGGGCTGCTTTTTTCTTCTCTTCTGGAACAGAAGTCACTGGTTTGCTGGTGGCAATGTGGTCATCCGGCTAAAACAGCCATTTTTCTGCCCTTTGACGTTGAGAATCTTTTCTGGGAGGAAGTCTAAGTTGTGTTGAGGGCTTGTCAACACAGGAAGTTTGTGCCATCAAAACACTCATGCATATAAAGCACTACTGTGGCAGGCTGCTGGGACTCTCCCTGTCTTCCAGGAATTCAAGGTATTTCTTAATGTTTCAAGGCACTCTGAAATCAAATTTGATAGATTTTGCCGCTTAGAATACAGACAGCATTCAAAACTGTAATGACATAGCCTAACTGCTGAAGGACAGAGGAGGAAAGAGATGCAGTACCTTGGCAGAAGGGCATCCTTTTGTCTTCCATCGGTGGGATTCATGCTTCATAAATCGGGGAGAGATTTATTAAATTTGTGGTAGCTGTTTGGCACAGGTCCCATGGAAAGTTAAACATTTCCCAGGTCAAAATAGGTGGGAAGCAGCTGAATTGGCTTTTTCCTGACTATATTGCACCTTGTGTATGAAGTGTATAATGGAGACAGTAATAGCATCACCATGGACATGGGAAATGAGGGAAATGTTTCTACAGGAGTCTTCTTCTCAGCCCCAAAGGGTGTTCTTTTAAAGTGTGCAGGGGTGAGGCCATGTGATTACTTTTCTCCTTTCTTGTTCCTGGCAAGATTTTACATCCCCTAGGTTCTGAATTATTGGTGTTCCCACGTTTTATCAAGCTACAATATGTTGAAATAGGACTAAACTGTTCATACAGAGATAGGAGTTCACTGTGTACGCAGCTGTGCAAAGTGAAATTTTGCCAGGCATGTTAAGCCATTTAATATTACAAGAAATTTTCGCGGGGTACAGGGGACTTCTGATTAAGCTAATGGTAGTTGCATTTTCGAATGTGTTTGATGTTTCAAAACCTTTCAAAAATGTATTTGTAACATGCTTTGGCGAATACCTGGGTTGATGGTCTCATGCTTTTCAGCCAACTTTCATTCTTGTTATGCTCTTGGAAGCTCATAAATCAGAATGGTTTTGGAACAGTGTATTTTAGAGTATCGCAGCCCAACAAACCAGACAGATATCTAAGCATGAGCTCCTGCTCAACTTCTTCCTGTGAGTATCTTCACTGCTGTCAAGGAGACTGGAAATGTGCTTCACATGTGACTGTCAGCCAAATGCTAAGCATGCATAAGACACTGTGTTTTTTCTAGCTGTTAGTGCCATTACTTAGTCTTTCACAGGATGATCCAGGTTGGATGGGAGCTCAGGATGTCTCTTATCCAACCTCCATCTGAAGGCATGACCATGACCAGCTATTAATCCAGGTCAAGTTGCTTCAGCACTTTATCCAGTTGGGTCTTGAAAATCTTGGTGGTGTTTCTCATAGAATCATCTAACTTCTCTGCTGCTTATTTGGAGAAAAAGACTTCTGTTTACGAGAGTCAGACCAGTGCATGGGGTATTTCTGCTTTTTGTCCTGGCTGGCTCGGTGCGCCAGCCTCTGGAAAGCAAGCTTCATGAACACATCATCTGTAAATTGCATGCATTGTTTGAGAGAATAGAAATATAGAATAGAATAGGTTGGGTTGGAGGGGACCTTAAAGATCATCTAGTTCCAAACTCCCTGCCATGGGCAGGGATGCCACCCACTAGATCAGGTTGTCCAGGCCACATCATCTATGTGGATTTGTGGCTTTCTTCCCCTAATATTAATTTAATAGATCAGCAAACTGCAGGTTTCCTTCCTCCATATTTTCCGATTGTCCATAGTAGTCTCATTTCTCTTTTATGCTTCCTCATTGCTGACTGTTCTTCAGCCACCAGCTGTATTCCAAATACCCTTGTCCTCACCTTTCTGATTGGACACTTCTCCCAGCATCTTCTAGTCCCTGTCTCTGAACAGCTTCTTCTGTGTGATCTTTCCATGTGGATAGACAAAGGTGTACATAATTATGCAGAAGAGCAAAGTTAACAGAAAAATACAATGACAAAGTCAGACAATTAAAAATTCAGTAAGGGCCAGCAGCAGTCTCATTCTCTATTCTCACATGCACATGGATGATCAAGCTGTTGATAATTTTATGATCAACTTATTTTATTCCCAAAACCCTTCCTTGTTCCTTGGACAGGATGTGATTCTGGGTGTGCATCAGGGCTGTGCATTGAAGAAAGCTGTTTGCTGTTGCAGGAGGAGCTGAGATATTTGTAGCAAAGGGACCCGACAATTGCAGGAAAAGCAAAAGTATAGCCTTGTGTTTAAGGGGACACTGACCCCTGCCCTGGCCATTTGGATGACTGGTCCAGGATTGTGGTGATGCAAAGCAAGTGACTTCCACCTAAATTTGCAAAGACAGTAACAGCGGGCATTTCATGCTTTCCAAGTGCTTACCCACTTGATACCTGGTGTTGGAAACTATCTACCTTCACTGATATAATTGAAGTAAATGAGAAAGATTTACTTTAAATGTATAAAGATGTTTTCTGTATTCTGTTAAAAATTTTCCTCTTTTTAATTTTACTCTTAAAAAATTGGCTCCTTCACATTTCAAATAGGAAACAAAAAACTTAAAAGAAAGTGTGGCACAGCTAATTTAAGACAGCATTAGGAATGTTTCTCAAGCTCTAAAATTAAAAGAAGGTCACAGTCAGATATGATGGGCATTCTAAGAGGTCTCTATTAATTTTCATTTTGTTAGACTTGGGGCTTTTTATGTTTTGTGGGTGACAAGCTGAGGCAAAGACAAGATGTGAGCATGGCTATCAGTGACTCTTAAGTTCCCATCCTTTTGGTGTTGATCACTCTGTTGTTACAGATACTTAAAGCCTTATTAAATAGATCTATTGCTTATGTAGTATTTACTGACACTTCAGCTAATTTTGGAGTTGTGTAAGGAGACATAAGCCGATATACTTGGACCCTTTGTGAACCCCAGGGCTTGCACTGTCTGCCACACACCTCCAGCCTCCATACACAGCCCTTGAGCGCACCGTGTAACCTCCAGCTGCGGAATATGGAGTATGACCTTTTCAGGACAGAGCCCTTCCTCCACGTGAGCGGGACTTCAGTGCTCAGGCCCTGTTGTGGGTGTGGGGGGTGTTCTGGCAGTGCAGGGCAGGTTGCTGGTGGGAAGCACTCTCCCTCAGATACTGCCCCATGTCTTTGTTCATGTGCAACTGAGTGGTGTATTTTGATAGGAAGAGTGTGATATACCTTCAGCTTTGCCCAGGGATGGACAAACGAGAAACAAATGTGTCAGCTGCCTGTGTCTGGGGAAGGTAGTGCTTCACTGACTCTTGCGTCTGCAGTCGGTCTGACGACTCGTACATTGAAGTGTGATTTAACCAGCGCTGGTGTGAGATGAGTCAGAGAGGATTGCACACATGTTGCATGACTTCCTTATAAAAAAGTGTTAACCAGCTGGAGTACGACATCAAACCTGTCATTTCAGGACAGAAATTTCAAGCATGCAAGAAACAGGTGTCCCCACAAAATGCTGGACCCTTCAGGAAAGGCTGCTCTTTAAATATACAAGTGAATGCATTTGTTTTGGTGGCAGGTCACTAAGCAACCTGCACTGCGCCAAGAAAATACAATCTCGGCAGTGCTTCTCAGTACAGTCGGCATCTTTGGCGTTGAATCACTGTACCATGAATTAGCAGTGACAGTAGCTGCAGGGCCCTGTCCACAGCAAAATACTGCGGGCAGATACCCAACTACACCAGTGATTTCAAGTACTGATTAAAAAGCAGGCATGCAGCTTTAGAGTAAAGTAGGTGTTGGTGTTTAAATCTTATACAGTATTGTCAGTTCTAATAGGTAGTATGAAAGTGTATTAATAGTTACGAAAGTCTATAATCGAATGTGGTGGTTTGAGCATGAAAATTACTCTTACCTGAACACTGTCAAAGAGCAAATTTTTGTTGCAAAAATTAGGGGCAACTAAATAGACTGAAAGACTGTTGGGGAGGGAAAAAGGGACAAGATCTTTTAGAGGTTGGGTGTATGTGAAATACTGTAGTGCATACCTCTGTCACTGAAACCCAAACAAACCTGGGTGAGGTGGCCTCACCCAGTTGTTCCTCAGTGAACTCATCATCCTCACCTGTCATACCTAACCATGGCAGTCAGTCACATGAAATTTAATTTAGTGACGCAAACAAGTGGTTTATTTGTCATAGAGAAGGTACATATTTTTTCAACTTCTTGTAGGGTCTATGTGACATGCCCCCTAAAATTAAAATCTTCATAGCCTCTGCCCCAGGCATTAGAGAGGTCTGTCTGTAGACTGGGACAGGACATAGAGGATGTAGTAACAGCTTGGCTGTGTCTTACAAACACCTTTATGATTAGTGAAACTTGTAGCTAGCTAATCTATAGCACAGCTTAGTGTCAGACCACAGGAAGAGACCCAGGAATGCTTTGCTGTCCATAAAGGATCCACCTTCTTGGGAAACCAGCGGCCACAGGGTGCTCTGGCATGCTGTAATGCAGACCGGGCATGCCCTTAATTTTGTTGATACAAAGCTTGTCAATGCTTCTAGAAAGCAAAGTAGTGAGAAGTTTGATGTCTATGTAATAGAAATTTGTGTCTCTCCTCTGCTGATGGGAGTGAGCTACCTCAGGATCTGATCTGGTTTGAGGCTGTATGGGAAATGGAGGGAGGGAGTAAACTATAACATTGAAAATTATCCTAGGAAACCAGGTGACAAAGCATTACACAGCCACTAAATAGCACTTATACAGTAAAATGAACTGGCATGAGTGGGAAGTCTGTGTGTTGGGACTAGTGGTATGCCCAGTCATGGTCTCATGGTTTTCTTTTGTAACAGGAGGAGTGGCCTGTGTGTAATCCTTCATGCTGATTTTACTATTTCACTTCCTCTATGTCACCACTTCAGAGTTGCCATAGCATTTTAGCATGTCTGCATTTACTAAAATGTGAGTTGCTTGAGCATGGAGACATTTAAATGGGAAATATTTACTTGATGCTCCCTGTTGCCCGTGGACAATGGCAGGACACAAGCCCCCAGTGAAATGTGTGACTGATGTGAAATGAGTGTGATGCTAATCTTGTCCAAAGGCTTATGAGGAAGCAATGCCTATTCCATTTCCAAAGAATACTTGTTTCAAAGGAGGTTAGAATCAGCTATTAACTGGAAATGACACTGCAGTTTTATAAGAAGACTCCAGAAGGATGGATCTTTCAGACAGACAGCTGTTTATCTTGCATTCGCTGCATTTCAATATTGTTTTAAGACCAGTTCCTAAAATGTATTTCTTACTGCTCACCTCATCTTCTACCATCACAGTCACAACTTGATGAGAAGGACTAACATTTGTGGGATGATACAAGGGAAAAAAGATTATTATAAACTTCTTCTGACAGTGCAGCTGCTTGATTATGTCACCTGCCTCTCCCTCCTACCATGATTATATTTATATGAGCTCTCTGGTTTATGGCTCTATACGTTTGTTAATACTGAATAACTTAATGCTGCCAACAGCCCACTTGACTCTAATCTCTGTGGGTTGTGCTGCAGTTCATTTGTCTGGTCATGACTGAGTCAATACTCATCCTCAGGAGGAAAATAATGCAACTAACTGCAACAAATACAGAACACAGGGAGGATTTATCTTTGTCCCCTTCTCTTTTCCCTATCTCTCTCCCCTTTTTAAATTTCCTTAGTTTTGAAAGGGTTTGGGAACAAGGACTCGCCATCGGTAGGGAGAAAGCAGACCCCTCCTTTTTCTCTGGGGCAGGCACACGCTGCTTATAACACGACATGTAAAGGGAACTTATCTCCCAGGCTGCCTGCCACTACAGAATGCTGGCCGAGCAGCGGCAGTGACTGAAGTGACTTGATTGAAGGTCTGGATGCCTCCTGCCTGCCACCTGCTCAGCAGACAGGTCTGGTGGACCAGACTGCTCAGCTGGGGCTATTTTGAGGGAGGTTGTTTACTCTGGGGAGATGTCGATGAAAGAAACTGCTGGTGTGTCCCTCTGGCAACTGACCTGCAGTGGGAGATGCCAAGTGGCAGCAGGATCTCCACTTGTGAGTCCCCTCTGGTGCCCACTGGAGTGGCTGGTGAGGTGTCAGTGCTTCTCCACTCCTAGGTAATGACGAGGGATGAAATGGCACCTCCATAGCAGCAGCAGCAGCAGCAGCAGCAGCAGCACCAGCTTGGCTGGGAGGATTTGGCCAAGGAATGGGCGTATGGATACTAGCAGTGCCTGTGCAATTCACACTCTCTTGCCTCTAGAAGAAAAGGTGGTCCCAGCTGCCCTCCTGGACACTTCTCAGAGGGCTGCAATCTGAGAACTGCTGATTTAGTATGACATGGAATGCTGAGGCCATATGAGGGAACCACTCACACATTGAAAGTATCATTTATGTTTATAATTGTATTTACTGAAATACCTGCGAGGCAAAGTGGCTGTCTTGCTAGCACCAAGATCCCTCAGCTTCTAAGAAGTTACTCAGGTCTAATAATTTTAAATGCATCTACTTATTTTTCACGTCTCAGTTTCTGCACCCCCAGGTTGGAAAAGTGAAGCACCCAGGATGCAGCAGTGGGAACTGTTTGTTCAACAGCTGTGCAGGGGGAGCCTCAGACATTGCAAGCTGGGCAGAGGGAAAAAGGAGATCCTTGAGAATGATAGACTGAGTTTATGCCTTGCAAAACCTCAAAGATATTAGCAGTTGGAAAAGTTCTAGTGTTCACTTTGCTTACTCTTGATGCTATTCCTTGATTAATAGTGCTAAGGGTTAATAATCCTTGGTATCATCGTTCTTCATAAGCAGAAATAAAATATCTGACTTTTAAAATAAATATGATTCAAGGCTCATTTGCTGAAAGAATCAGAATAGTATCTTTTAAATTTGACATGATCTTTTCTTCACAATTCCTTGCAAATCTGTTTGCATTTCTTTAATAGAAGTATTTGCTAGACAGTCTTGCAAGGAATAATGCTGAGAACGAGATGAGAAAACATTTTATTTCCTTCAACTTGTCTAAGCTTTCCTCTAAAGGAAAAATCCCGCCATTAAGGCACATTTGATGTTCTGCTAAGTGTAGCAAAGGAGCAAAGATTAGTGAGTGAAATATTACAAGGGCTGAGGAGCACACCTATAGCTGTGTGGCTTTAATAGTTTGTGTAGAGGTAATAGAGGTGCCGTTACCTATTTGTAGCAGGTCCTGAACTGTGTGGATTAAGTTACACCCAGGCAAAATACAACAAAATGCTCAACTGCTGCAGATCCCCAGTATTTTCCCTAGGTCTGTGCCTCCTCCTCTTTGTGCAAGGTGGGTACTGGTGTGAGAAGTTTGGTGGCACTGCCCTGTTCCTCACCTCCCTTGCATGCTCTGCTCTGCAAGGGGCAGCAGCCAGAGCTCACATGGCCTGTGGGACCTGGAGGGAAGTGAGTGAGGCTTCGCTGCTTCTGGAGTTTAGCTTTGAGGGATCCAGCTGAAGCCTCTGGGATCCCTGAGAAGGCTGCTCCTTGTTTGTTGGGTGTCTCAAATCAGCTCTGGAATCTCAAGCAAAGAAGCACCTGGTCCATGTCACATGTGTGTGCCAGGGAGGGCAAGGCTTGGGATGGCAGCACCTGACATGGCAGAGCAGGAGCGTCTGTGCTCTGCTGGGGGGCAGTTAGGATGTGGGAATCCATTACAGGCCCCCAAAGCAGGAGCTGAGGACCCACAAAAAAAATTATTAATATCATTCTGACTATTGGGTTCCAATTGCCTGAAGTGTGGTGTCTTGACAGAAAGAAAATCTAGTTACTTCTCTTGTGTAATGTGTGTTCAAGGATGTTAAAAGAAAAAAAATCTGGAAGGGACTAGTGCATATTTGGTCAGTCCTGTTTTCTCTGTAGTACTATTACTTTGCAATGTAGAGGATTTTCCACTTGCGAATTCACTTCTGGGGAGCTCAGTTACCTTTCCTAAAGAATTATACTGGGGAATTACTTCATTTCTTGTTTAATTGGATAAAATATTGCATTGCAAAAACCTTTCCTGAAGCATTTCTTGAACTTTAAGCAAGAAAGAATCTTTCAGCAAGGCGTGATCTTATAGAAACTAAAGTTTTGGTTTTTCAGGCTGAAATTTCCCACTCTTTTCCAAGGTGGAAACAAGTGGTTTTAACCCAGAGGAAGGTGGCTCTGGTAGCAGAATCTTGATTTTAGGCCAGGTACAGAAGCCAACTGATATATGAAAACAGATGAAATATTGCCAAGACTTGTTGTTACACTTCTACCAATGAAGCTTCTGAATACAGCCACTGAAGTGTGAAATAACAGCCGCTCAGCACACAGTACTAGCAAGTATGGCACTGCTTTTTCACCTTTTAGAAATTAATTTAACATCTTGGTTAGGAGAAAACAATCCAACAATCCAACCAAGAACTCCCAAAGAAACTGTTAGTTGGATCACTTTTTGTTTTACTGTTTAACACCAACTGACTGTAAACAAAAAAAAATTGCCTCAACTGAATTAAGCAATTTATGGTTTTAGGGGCCTCAGAATGAACAAATTACATTGAAACTGAGGGCTGCATTATTGAAAGATATTTGTTTAGGTACACTGCTTCAGTGTGGAAAAAGTACCCATGTCAGAAGAGCAGAGTGTTGGAAACTCTCCAGGAAAGTGTATGCTTCTGCTGTGTTCAAGAGCAGAATGCACTTGCTGAGCAAGTCAGATCAAGACCGCTGGAGCCACTGCACTGGCTAGGAGAGGGATGCTAAAGCTGTTTCTGAGGCTGCTCCATCGCTAGGAAGCAACCAGTAAGGTCCCAGTGTAAGCGGTACCAGTGCTGGCTGCTGCCTACCTGTGCTGTTTACCCTGCAGTTTGCACACTTTGTTGCAACTTTGCCACAGGACTGAAGTGACTAAAAGTACCAACCGGTCTAGAAAGGGGTTAGATTGTTAAACTGGCACTTCAAGGAAGCACTGCCTAATCTGCATGCACCTGAGCCCCTCAGCTGGGTGGAAATCCGTTGATTTCCAGATTACATGTTAGGGAAAGGACTGCTTTATATTTGTCCTTTATGCTCCTGCTGTAAGTAGTTATTGCTGGTTGATGCCTGACTGAAATATGGGACCAGACTGATCTCATGCTAGTGAGCTGTTCCTGTTTTGCTTCATCTTGTATTGCTGAGTGTATGCTGCCATTCTGCAGCTCTGCACCCAGGGTCCCGAACCTGTGCGTCCTTCTGCCCAACAGCACGGATCTGGCAGGGTCAAGTGACCCTTGTCACTCTACAAACTGCTTGCTTAAGTGCCTGAAAACGGGCTTTTTCACCCCATGTTTCTTTTTGTAAAACCAGGACCAGCAAAATCCCTCCCTGGACTTGCGCATTTTCTTCCTGCTGTACCTCTTGGAACACAGTTCGCAGCTGTCTGGGTTGGCACTGAAAAGTGCCGATAACATCTGTGGATAATGAGCCTGAGAAGAGCAGTTAATGAAGATCTTGTTTCAGAGACTGCGCTTCTCTCAACCCTAGAATAGCCGGAGACATGTAGTACATGAGCACGATGTTCATTGCACAGTGCTATTTTCGTCCCTTTCCCTTCTAACCACCTTTCAACAGCTTGCTGGGTGGAACCCCCACCTCATCTTGGTCTGGTAGGGTGCAACACTGGTCTCCAGAGTGGAGGGGCATGAACTCTAGGTGGTGTGCAAGACAGCCCACTAGGATACAGGAAGAAAATATCTCTTGTGCCATTAATCAACAAGATAAAATTATAGTTTTAAACCAGTGTTTACTTCAACCTTCTTAATTTCTGTTTTTATGTAGGTTTTATAATGTATGCAATATTTAGCTCAAATATTTTTTAACTGAGAGGGGTGAGAAACCAAAAAAATTTGGGGGCCATAGGCTTAAAAGACATCTCCGAAGGCTGATGTTGCAAACTCTTCTGTTCCCTGATCTAGTCTGGTTTTTCTCTCCAAATCAGTCAGCCCCACCAGGGCTATCATTTCCCTGATTGTCATCTACACAGGTATTTCAAGGCTTGCTGCCATGTAATTTTCAGTCCCACCGGGAGTCTGTACAAACTGTGGTGTAATCACCAGTTCGGCTGAGATGAATTTCTTGCATGTCACCAGCAGAGCAGGAAGTCAAACCAACTAATCTGTCAGACTTATGAGGACCTGCAAAAGCCAGGATGTAGAGATATGTAATCATTCTGCACAGAAAGAGCAACTAAATTTCAAGTACCAATCTGCTAGCTGGAGATTTGTCTGGGAAATCAAAACTTGTGTTAGAAAATGATACTGACAGCTAAGTGGTGAAATCAATACAGTGCTAGAGCAGACCTGGTGTACTGGTTGAGGACTGTCTGTCCTCAGCCACAGGCTTGGGATGGATGTGTTCTCTCCTTTTTATTTTGTGCAATGTGGATCACCTGTCTTTTACATGCTGTTGGTGGCAGCCTCACGGCCTTCGTGACAGCGGCTGTAGCTTGCTGAGAGGTCAGTGAGATGGATCTCATCCTCCTTAGGCTGACGGTGATCTTGGGTGGAAGGTTTAGACGCTACAGCAATTCTCCCCTGGTGAGTGCAGCTCAGCGTAGCCACAGACACTTAACAAGGTTGGGTTTGTACAGAAGGAGGGCAGTAACTAAATTCAGAATGACCTACTTAGACTATGTGTATTGAGTTAGTAGGTACTGATGACATTCAGCGTTAAGAGCTATCGGGCAGTAAGAAGAAAATTGTGGTGACCTGTGTAGGGTCACCTTCAGCTGTATTCTTCCAGAGCAAGCAAGTTAATGGGTTTGGAAATTGACGTACCTGAACCATATGTGTGAAATTTCAAATTGATACATGCAGAGTTTATGCCTGCCTTTAAAAATCTGACTGTAAAAGTGCAGGAGGAAATCATCCTCATCTGGTAACAATAAAGAAGTTCTCCCTTGCCACCCATTTCAAAGTGTTCATCTCTGCCAACTCAAGTACCACTGGGAATCATGAAGGAGGAATCAGAGGGGGGTTAGTGTGTTCCCCCTTAGTAACATGTATCTGGGTTTTTCTGTCTATCATTTGGTGCACTTTGACATGATGGCAGTCACACTGGGCCATAAGCATGTCTCCTTGGAAGGAAATGCAAAATCTGGGTTCTGTTCTCAGAAGTTTCTTCTCCAGTCTTTGAGAACAGAAACTTCGATGTGGATGTTTAGCATGAACTGTGGCTGGCAAGGGTTGCTGTGAAGAGATGGGCTGGGGCCCAAGTAGTATACCATGTCTTAAGCCCCTAAGAGCTTTGCAGTTGAAGACCTTGATTGACTTTATGAAGTAAATTAACAGGTGATAGGAGCCTGCAGACCAGAGGTGATTTATAGGGATGGGACGGCCTCCACATGTGAACCCTGAATGATGCAGGGTCCTGGAGCTGCTAGAAGGTTGGTTGCTGTAAAAAGATGGAAGTATGAAAACTGAAAAACAACGGGGTGATGTGTGTGAATTTGGAAGGGTTTTATGTAGCAAGTAACAATGTGATCAACACATTGTTGCCACAGGTTGGTTTATTTCAAGAGGAAAGAAACCGTTCTACTATCTGTGTTTGTAAGCTTGAAATCAACAAGTGGTGTGGATAGAGGCTGGCTCTCAGAAAAGGAGGCGCTTGTGACATTGTGCACGTCCTTGGACCCGCAATATATGCTGCACAGAGCACTTCAGAGCCTGAGGCCTGCTTCAAATATTTAGGACATCCCAAACAAAAGCCAAGAGCCTCATCAAAATTAATTAAATTATCATTAGTAGGCAGAAAATTATTTCTAATCAAAGATTTGCATGTTCCCTAGTCTATTCCCAGCCTCTTGGTTCTTATCTGTAACATCTAAGATAGCTAGAAAGACCTCTCAGAGTGAAACACGGCTGTCTCCCCGCTGTGGAAAGGCACTGTGTGCCTTTGCTACTCTTCAAAGACATTCTTTCCTGAGGAAATAACCAACCATTCTTTTTACCTAAGCCAGCATTTGATAGGGCTGTCTTTGAAGGGAGGTCACTGTGGGGAATTTTGGTCATTCCTCCCTAATCTCAGACATGGTCGTCTCCAAAGGAGAGAGGCACTAGAGAAGCAGGCAGCCAGAATACGGCAGCTGTTGTTAGCGATCGGGGCTGCGTGGCCCGTGTGTTGGTCTAGGGGTAAAACTGCTGAACTCAACCCTTTTTTTTTCATTTTCCATCAGGTCATAGGTGAGGCCGATAAATGTCAGATGCGTCACTGTGGCCATGGATTTGCCGTGAGCCGAAAGCTGCTCCTTGCCCTCACGTTAGTGCCAGGAGGTGCGATGTGTAAATGGTACATCACAGGATGCATGCACACAGCTTTGCCCTGCACTGAAACCAGTTCTGCACCTGATCACAGTCTTCTGAGTTATAATTCTAGAGCAACTCACACAGAACAATGCATTTAGGACCATATATATGATACTGAGCACAGAACTATTCAAGGCATTTATTTTAGTCTTTCCAACTTGGATGTAATAACTTCTCAAATGAAAAGCAGTGTGGCCAGCAGGTCAAGTGAGGCTTTTCTGCCCCTCTGCTCTGGAGAGCTGAGCCCCCTTGGAGTGCTGCATCCAGTTCTGAGGTCCCCAACAAAAGACAGACATGGATCTGTTGGAGCAAGTTGGGACGAGGGTCACGAAGGTGATCAGAGGGATGGAATAACTCTCCTATGAAGACAGGCTGAGAGAATTGGGAATTGTTCAGCCTGGAGAAGAGAAGGCTCCAGGGAGACATTATTGCATCAATAAAGTGGGCCTACAAGAGAGCTGGAGAAGGCCTTTTTATCAGGGGATGCAGTGATAGGACAAGAGGTGATGGCTTTAAACTGAAAGAGGAAAGATTTAGATTGAGTACTAGAATCCTTTACTGCTAGTGTCGTGGAGTACTGGAGCAGGTTGCACAGAGGTGCTGTGGGTGCTCCATCCCTGGAAGTGTCCAAGGCCAGGTTGGAGGGAGCTCTGAGCTACCTGTCTAGTGGAAGGTGTCCCTGCCCATGGCAGGAGGATTGCAACTAGATGACCTCTGAGATGTCTTCCAACCCAAACTATTCTGTGAGTCTGTGTTTCTCCGTTCTCTCCCTCCAATGCACATTCTTCTCCATGACTGGATTACATTTTTAAGGAGGTGGTTTAAATGCATCTTTCCATGTGCTGAATAACAAGTGAATGGTGATATCTATTCCAGAGTAAACATCAGTAGGTTTGGGATTTTTTTTTGTTTGTGTCAGTATCTTTTGTACAAAGCCATGGGTCTAAAGAAAAAAATTCGCACAGCTGTTCAGTATTGCTATTATGTATTTCTGTCCAACAGGGGATGCAAGAAGAGACTGAAAGCTGAAGAAAACTTCCCAGGAGCACAAAATCCTGCTAATTTATTGTCAGGGAAGTTTCAAAAAGACTGCAGAGAACATCTGGCAGCTTCTGGTTTATATTTCTTCTTCCCTAAATAATTGGAGCACTTTAATTAAATTGCAATCTTGACTTTAAAATAAAATCCCGTATTTATCATGGGAGTTTTATGGTACCTGTCATCCTAGGGTCTAGGGCAAATGATTAGGTCACAAAACATTCCCAAGAGATGAACTTTCATTTTACTAGTAGGCAAAGAAACAGAGAAAACAGAAATAGTCCACTGACAAGACAACACAGGAAACTTGTAGCAGAGGGAGGAAGGAAGCCTGGGGTCTCTTGGGGTCTCAGGCAGTATGCTGTAAACCAAGCTTGACCAAAAGATAATATTTCTGCTTTTCATTACTTCAAAGCCCTTTTTACAGGAAAAGATGATTTATAATATAGGAACTAATAGCTAAAATATGCATGTACCTTTCCAAGGGCAAAACCTTTCTCTAACCTTCTGCTAATGTGGTGCTTTCATGAGGCAAGATCACTGCACAGTTTCTTCTGCTCTGCTTAAAAATATCTCAGAGTTATAAAGTAAACATATTGCCAGATCCCAGAATGAGCCTCTTGAGTGCTCTTGACATCACAAATAAAGTTGCCTCTAAATAAATAAACAAGTAAGTAATGTCATGTTGACCCTCCTGAATATTAAAAGCTTGCATTTTCCCCATCTCTCTCTCATTGAAATTACCATAATTTTATTTCAGCAGTTTTCAGAGAGCTGTGCTCTGTCTAAAATCTACTCTAACAAGGCCCCTAGTGAAGCTACCTCTATGAGAAACTCTAAAAATCATCCTGGCCTTATTATGAGCCTCCCTCAATGCTATCTGTGCTAGCCTTCTCAGCTCCACTGAGCTGTCTAATTGCTTACTTTTGTGACTAGCATTTTTCTGCCTCAGAGTTGCTTCATGCAGATAAACAGCTGTACTTCAAGTGGCATGACTGTACTATTACTTTGCAAACAGCATGTCTATGTTTGATTAAGTTCAGAGTGAAATTTAGTGTTAGTGGTGCTTAAAGCAGGCTAGTTCTTACCCAAAGTGAAACTTTCTCCAAGTGGAAGGTCAACAGCTCCATCACATCCATCTCCAAAATGCTTCTTTAATGAAAGGGGAAAAATATGCCCCTTTCATACCTAGAAGTCAATTATACTTTGGATCAAAAGAAAAGGAAAAAAGCCATTCCTCACCTGCCTGCCCATGAGACGTTAATAATCCATGTAATATGCAAAATACTCCTGAGCATAGAATTGCATCTGTTATTGAGCACCACGTGTCATTTCATGGCTAGCATGATTATACTTGTGGGGAGGGGGTCAAGGGTAGTTAATACACCCACATGCAAGAGCTATTCCAGCAAGTACTGCAGGGACTTGCTATGCTATGTTTTGATTAACTTAACTCTCCCCTATCCACTGTTCGTCTCTCAGAGACTGTTGAAACTCAAAATAAAATGTCTTTAATCAGAGATAAAAAGCCAGCTTGAGAAATGTCATGCCTTTCTCCTTCAAAGTGCCATACTTTTGTGTATTTGTTGTGGTGCCTCAGGCACTCGGCAAGAGTGCTCCCAAGGGATATTAGTCCTGGGCTACAGCCAGAGCAGTGGTGCGTTGCTGTGACAGCACTGTCACTTTCAGAGCACTGGTGCTGGTGGCGGTGGTACCCTTCCGCAGAGGAGGGAGCGTCTGGGTCTTCTATGAGGATCAAAACTTCCTCCAGCCATGGTGAGTGATCACCATGTCACCATGGCAGTGGTCACCACAGCATCCTGTGCCTGAGAAAGCCATTTAAAAGTCCTCTTGACCCTTTTAAACTCCACCTTTTAAAGCAAAGGATGCAAGTCTGGAAGTGTCGTTTCCTCCCTGCTCTCCCTCTACGGACTCAGGGACATTTCTACACCTGTTGTTGATTTATAGTTGATTTTTCCTCTGGTTCCTCATCATCTGAAGCCAATTTCTGTTGTATGTGTTTCAGTAGTTTCTGCTGGGAGAGGCATTGATGTCCAGGGGACAGATGATGTTGGTGGCTTTGGTGTGTGTGCCTCGTGGGACACGGAGCACTGGGCGCATGCAGTCTCTCTTTTCTGATCATGGTCTGAATCAAGCAATCATCTCAGATGTATGGAATGGGAAATCTGAGCTGTGGTGCACTCATACTGAGGGTATGTGAGTATAGCACAGAACATACCTGGACAGATAGATGTGCATGCACACATGAACATACAGCTCTTCATCTGTGTGGAAGAGAAAAACCTTTAGCTTTTGGAAAGTCAGTGGGTGTGCAAAAGGTGAACTAACCTTTGTGTGTAACATCAGTTGTGCTAGGAACTGCAGCTCAGAAAGTTTGGTCGTGCTGCTGGAAACTGCAACATCGAGTGACTTACCACAAGAAAGGGACTCTATTTTCTACAGAGGGGCTTGTAAGCAAGGAGACAAAAAAAAAGGGAAAACACTAGAAAGGACCATATTTTGCTCTATCATTTCACATAATAGCGTGCCAAGAAGATTTTCCTGGCAGGCAGTGGTAAAGGACTTCAATAAAAAAAACTCAGGCCATGATTGAAATGTAACATTTTTGTTCATAAATTAATCCCAATTAGAAAAACCTATGCATGAATTAGAGAAGAAAAAGCAATGGGATAATAGGTGGATGGAGGAAAGAGACTGGTATTGTTAAGCTAACATCAAACATGGTTTTTTCCCATTCCTTTTAGTTGTTGCAGCCAGTGTCAAAAACCTGAATAATCAAAACTGAGAACAATTTCACCAATAGGGGCCATAACTGAATAAGTATAACTTGCACCTGTGTCTGTCCCAGGATTATTTAAAATAACTTGATGAACAGATGTTAAGGAACACTGGTGAGGAACATGAATGTTAAATGGCTACTTCTCCTGTGCTGGATGTGGGAGCAGTGGCAGTGCCAGACCACAGCTTCCACCTCCATGCCGCTACTTGAATCTTGCTACGAGTAACAATAATCACTGCTTTATCCCTTTCGAAGTATAGCCAGGGACATAAGTGAAATCACTTAGTTGCTAATGAGGGATAATTTAATGACTGGTCCATTTAAGCCTCAGTGGAGCACTTGCATTTCCTCTCACATGCTGTGACCAGTGGCTGGTGGCCTCAGGCGAAAGGCTGCTCACTGAGCAGAGGAGAGCTGACTCGGCTTCTGAGCCCCTCTCCACCACTCCTGGTCAGCACAGGGGTAGAAGGAGCAGAAGTTGCCCCTGCCATGTTGTTGTTCCTGTCTGCCCCTCCTGTAATGGAGCGGGATCTCGCAGTCCCCTCCGGCAAGCTGCTGGCATCACTTCTCCCAGCCACTTGTGAGCCGTCACCTCTCCTGCAGTGCCTGGCAGGGCAGCCCAGCTCATCCCAATGTGGATGTGGCAGGGCAGCAGCAGCCAGTCCTGCGCAGCTGGCATCCGGAGGAGCCCACTGGTGATGGGTGAGGAGACAAAGCTGTCTCTGTTCCCCTCCTGGGAGCCTGCCATGCTCTGTGCAGAGCTGTTGCTGACAGCTGGGTGCCAGAGAGTGTCTGTGAAGCTGGGGAGGGGACAGTGTGTCCCAGGACAGCATGGAGTGCCAGGCTTGCAGAGCTGGCTTTGAGGAGCAGCTCTTCTCTCACTTAGGCTGCTGGAGTATCTAAAACCTCACTGGAGCAGAAACAAATGCAGAACCATCCCTTTGTTCACACCCACATTATCAAGAACGAGTTTGTCCAGAGAGACCTTGACAGGCTTGAAGAGCAGCCATCTGTATCAATACAGGCTGGGGGATGAAGGGATTGAGAGCAGAGAAGGATTTGGGGGTACTGGTTCATAGAAAGCTGGGCATGTCTCAGCAATGTGCACTGGCTGCCCAAAATGCCAGCCATATCCTGGGCTTCATCAAAAGCAACGCGACCAGCAGGCTGAGCAGGTAATTTTGTCCCTCTGCTCCTCTCTGGTGAGACCTCACCTGGAGTGCTGTGTCCAGTCCTGAGGTCCCCAGCACAGAAAGGATGGGGTCCTTCTGCAGTGAGTTCAGAGCAGGAACACAAAGATGGCCANATGTGCACTGGCTGCCCAAAATGCCAGCCATATCCTGGGCTTCATCAAAAGCAACGCGACCAGCAGGCTGAGCAGGTAATTTTGTCCCTCTGCTCCTCTCTGGTGAGACCTCACCTGGAGTGCTGTGTCCAGTCCTGAGGTCCCCAGCACAGAAAGGATGTGGTCCTTCTGCAGTGAGTTCAGAGCAGGGACACAAAGATGGCCAGGGGGCTGGAGCACCTCTCCTAAGAGGAAAGGCTGACAGAGTTGGGGTTTTTCCATGTAGAGAAGAGAAGGGGAGACGTTACAGCACATTCCAGTACGTAAAAGGGGGCCTGTGAGAAAGCTGGAGAGGTGTGTTTTACAAGGGCATGTAGTGATAGGACAAGGGGAGATGGCTTCAAACTGAGAGTGGATTTAGATTGCTTTTAGGAAGAAATTCTTTACTCTGAGGGTAGTGAGGCACAGGAACAGGTTGCTCAGAAAAGCTGTGGATGCCCCATCTCTGGAAGTGTTCCAGACCAGGTTGGACAGGCCTTGGAGCAACCTGGTCTAGTGGGAGGTGTCCCTGACCATGACAGGTGAGTTGCAGCTAGATGATCTTTCAGGTCCTTTCCTACCCAAACCATTCTGTTATTCAGGTTGAAGACTGCCTTAAGTGCTAATTCTTTGCTCTATTCAATATACCATTTTGAAGTGCGTAGATGGGTTTGTTTCTCGCACTGGTGCCTACCCAGCAGCTTCCTTCTGCTGATGCGTGTAGCACCCTGATGTGGACACTACAGCCAGACCACACAAACCACCCCATCAGCTTGCACTGGATTTGTGTCAGCTCAAAGCTCACTTTTCCATGGCCAGCAGTGTCTGTGCCGATCTCACGAGCAAACTGACAGGCTGGGGAAGTTTGGCCTGACACAGCCCGTGAAAAAGCCCAGCCAACAGTGGACCTCTGCCTGAGCTGCTGATAATCCCATTCCTTTAGTTCTCCTTAATGCAATTTAAAGCATTAGAAAACAAATTTCAGAATTGCAAAAGGCAGTTTCTCAGAAGATACTCAGTTCCTATGCTAAAACAGCAAGAACAGGCTGTAATAGTTATTTCAGCAAGCAATGGAAGCATCAGTGACAGTGGGTTGGCCATTAAGAGCTCAGCTGAATTTCTGGTC
>VZRR01009026.1:0-55693 GCA_013398015.1 Oreocharis arfaki | reverse complement strand
GCAGTGCCTGGCAGGGCAGCCCAGCTCATCCCAATGTGGATGTGGCAGGGCAGCAGCAGCCAGTCCTGCGCAGCTGGCATCCGGAGGAGCCCACTGGTGATGGGTGAGGAGACAAAGCTGTCTCTGTTCCCCTCCTGGGAGCCTGCCACGCTCTGTGCAGAGCTGTTGCTGACAGCTGGGTGCCAGAGAGTGTCTGTGAAGCTGGGGAGGGGACAGTGTGTCCCAGGACAGCATGGAGTGCCAGGCTTGCAGAGCTGGCTTTGAGGAGCAGCTCTTCTCTCACTTAGGCTGCTGGAGTATCTAAAACCTCACTGGAGCAGAAACAAATGCAGAACCATCCCTTTGTTCACACCCACATTATCAAGAACGAGTTTGTCCAGAGAGACCTTGACAGGCTTGAAGAGCAGCCATCTGTATCAATACAGGCTGGGGGATGAAGGGATTGAGAGCAGAGAAGGATTTGGGGGGAATGGTTCATAGAAAGCTGGGCATGTCTCAGCAATGTGCACTGGCTGCCCAAAATGCCAGCCATATCCTGGGCTTCATCAAAAGCAACGCGACCAGCAGGCTGAGCAGGTAATTTTGTCCCTCTGCTCCTCTCTGGTGAGACCTCACCTGGAGTGCTGTGTCCAGTCCTGAGGTCCCCAGCACAGAAAGGATGTGGTCCTTCTGCAGTGAGTTCAGAGCAGGGACACAAAGATGGCCAGGGGGCTGGAGCACCTCTCCTAAGAGGAAAGGCTGACAGAGTTGGGGTTTTTCCATGTAGAGAAGAGAAGGGGAGACGTTACAGCACATTCCAGTACGTAAAAGGGGGCCTGTGAGAAAGCTGGAGAGGTGTGTTTTACAAGGGCATGTAGTGATAGGACAAGGGGAGATGGCTTCAAACTGAGAGTGGATTTAGATTGCTTTTAGGAAGAAATTCTTTACTCTGAGGGTAGTGAGGCACAGGAACAGGTTGCTCAGAAAAGCTGTGGATGCCCCATCTCTGGAAGTGTTCCAGACCAGGTTGGACAGGCCTTGGAGCAACCTGGTCTAGTGGGAGGTGTCCCTGACCATGACAGGTGAGTTGCAACTAGATGATCTTTCAGGTCCCTTCCTACCCAAACCATTCTGTTATTCAGGTTGAAGACTGCCTTAAGTGCTAATTCTTTGCTCTATTCAATATACCATTTTGAAGTGCGTAGATGGGTTTGTTTCTCGCACTGGTGCCTACCCAGCAGCTTCCTTCTGCTGATGCGTGTAGCACCCTGATGTGGACACTACAGCCAGACCACACAAACCACCCCATCAGCTTGCACTGGATTTGTGTCAGCTCAAAGCTCACTTTTCCATGGCCAGCAGTGTCTGTGCCGGTCTCACGAGCAAACTGACAGGCTGGGGAAGTTTGGCCTGACACAGCCCGTGAAAAAGCCCAGCCAACAGTGGACCTCTGCCTGAGCTGCTGATAATCCCATTCCTTTAGTTCTCCTTAATGCAATTTAAAGCATTAGAAAACAAATTTGAGAATTGCAAAAGGCAGTTTCTCAGAAGATACTCAGTTACTATGCTAAAACAGCAAGAACAGGCTGTAATAGTTATTTCAGCAAGCAATGGAAGCATCAGTGACAGTGGGTTGGCCATTAAGAGCTCAGCTGAATTTCTGGTCAGTGCAGGACAGAGTGTTCCTGGGATAGTGGCTGATTGCTGCAGATGATTCCAGCTTTCCCAAATTGCTAAGCTGTCGGTGTAGAGCACATGATGTTACAATGCTTCTCGGTAGCTGTGATAGCAGAGGTGAAGTTCTGTGTGGAAATGCAGCAATCACACAGCAAAGACACAGCTGGTGCTTGGTAGGGAAGCTGAGTGCCTGGGGCTCACGCAGGTGCGTGTCAGGGGCCTGAGATGCCCCTTGCACTGGCCAGGTAGTGCTGGCATGCGGATGGAGGGCAGCTAATGCTGCACTTGTTTACTGCATGCATGCTGCTATTTCCAACTGTGTGACTCCCTCTGTGTTCCTCAGGGAGATTAAGGCTGCCCTTATTTCTGTGAATCCTCAGCTGAGATCATCCACAGCTTTAGTATCCGTGCTTTAGTAGGGCTGAATCCCATCTTGCAAACAGGTTTATAATCAGTGCTGCCACAATGGCGGTGATCTGCAGCAAGGGCACCCAAGGATATGCTAGGGACTAGCACAGACAAAACTGTGCTTCTTACACAACCACTTTGCAGAGCAGTAGCATGCACTTGACAGTTGTTTGCTCTCCAGGCAGTCATCAAGGGACCTCTGCCTATCCACCCCAGAGGATAAATTCCAGGAGGACTCATGAAGGTGTAATAGCTGTGCTCTCTCCCAGCAGCCCTGGCTTGGTTGGAGCTTCCTGCCAAGGTTCCCCACCATGGAGGAATCACATGTGCAAAAGGTTTGGTGGCCTCCCTAGTGGTGCTGTCAGTGGGGTGACACATGACATGGAAGCAGTTGGTGCTAATCCAGTGGAAAGTCAAATATAAATGTTAAAAATTCTGGTTACTTTTGTAAGCATAGAGGATGGCCTTCAGGAGGCTTCAGTAAATGGAGCTGTGATGCCTGAGATCATGTGTGAGCAGCTGTTCAGTCTGTGATGGCCGTGTCAGCCCATGGAACCACTCGGATCTGGCTGTTGGTGCTTCTCATGGTGCTCAGAGCACAGCATCTGCCTGGGGTGCCAGAGGCCTCTCCGCCAGGCACATGAGGAAAGTGCTGCAGGTGTTCCTTGTTTAACACTCCTGTGGAGCAAAAAGGTAAAGGCAGCATGTGTCTGCTCTTTTCCACTAGCCTTTAATAGGGCATTTTCCTTGTACTTTCAAAACCATGCTATGCAATACTCTGAAAGTACTGTCCTGCCCTACTGCCAAATATATGCATTTATAGAATATGAATGGTTATAGTCTATGCATTTTTTTCTCATTGTATTAAGTTTTATTTTTTTTCCTCCTGTAGAAACCTTTCAAAACTTCTATTTAGATCTCCCATTAGGTGTTGAGTATTCAGGGGTAAAAGGAGGTACTGTGTCAGCTTGACCTGGGATGATGACTCTCCTGCTACTGAGTCGTGCATTATGGTGGACGGACAGGCTGAAAGTGAACTGAAACACATATGTGTTTTCTGGTTTTTTCTTCAGTGAGACCTTTTTTTGTCTTCCTAGAACTGAAAATTTAAGACTTTAAGTTTTGACTTGAAATGTCATTTTTGGCAAGCAGTTTTAGTACTACATTTTGGCAGACCTCCTGTGCCTTTTGCAAAAGAGCAAAACTAGCATGATCCTGTGTGGTTGGAGAAGTACACTTGCTAACCCAGATTGCTTTTGACCTAGATGGCAAGCTCCTGCCTGCCTGTCTGGCTTGGTTTTTAACAAGTCAGCTCCCACAGTTTGGGCAGCTGCTGTAACCCCCTTTCTCCAGAAAGACATTAGGCACTCAGGTGAAATCTAGGTCAGCCAAACTGGGGGGGGGGGGGAAATCAAAACTTGTGTCTGAATAAAAATGTGGAAACACTGCATGTAAAAATGAAGTTTCTCTGTTTGAGAAGTTTCTGTTGTGACAATACTGTTTAAGCAGGGCTGACGTTATTTCCCAAATTTTTGAATTGCTTAGATTTCCTTATTTGTTTCTTGAGAATTGACTAAGCAGCTTGCCAAATGTTATGCCATCGAGGGCTGGTGAGTGTTTTTCATGTCTATAAAACTTCATTTTCCCATTTCCAGTGGATCACATTTTGAGGTTTCAAGAAGAGAAGTTGTTTGTGGAGAGTCACAAAGGTGCTTTCTTTGATGACTTCTGGGATATTTTTTAATTGCCCTACACAGACTACACAAAAATAATTTTCCGTCAGTATTTTGTTTATTTTCCACAGTGTAGAAAAGTAGTGCCATCAGATCTTCACATAGGCCATGTTTGCTTGTTGCCCTGAGTGTTGTTCTGTAAATAATAATGCTACTTTTATAAAACCACAGGACAAGTTTTCTGTCCATCGGGTATGTTTCAGTGACGCTAAAACAGAAAACAATGAAGATTTCATTGGGCTGAAATCCAGTCCAATGGACTCACTGTCTCAGCATCTTAACATAATTTAACCAACAGGATATGACAAGAAGATGCAGCTGACTTCCCTCAGTATGTAATATCTTTAAGCCTGCAGCTGATTTGTGAAAACAGTTATTTACTCAGCAATCTCTTATATGAGGAGACTTCCTGTGAATTGCGTAATTTGAGGCAGAAAAAACACAGCGAGCAAAAATATCACTGGGAGAGCCAAGAGCATGGAAGGAAAACAATGGGTGCTTTTCTCTCCTCTGATCACCAGCAGCAACATGCGTTGAGAATATTCATCACATAAGTTTGCTCTCCCAAGGGTATGGCTGCAAATTCAGTTGCTTCCCCACTGCTGCCTTCCAGGTTAGTGCCTCCCCTCACCACTAATTCAGCATGAGGTGTACACAGAAACTGGGACAGGTGATTGGGAAAAGCAGCAGTGACAAGTGACAGGGATGGACGGGCTGTTAACTCTGCACATTCCTGAGCAGTGGAGAAAGAGCTTGAGAGCAAAGGAGGGAGGAAAGGTGGAAGAGGAAACAAGAAAGTAGCAGAAAAGGGAAACTGAGGAGTCCATAGGAAACACTGACAAGATTGGGAGTATGGCACTCCCATAAGGGGCAGAGTCACTGGTTACAGGGAAATGAGGTGTGTTGTCTCCGTATTCTGGAGGAGACCTTTATTTTTCCTTCAAGTGTATACACTAATTTGATTTCAGATATCTGGGGATAAATATGTTTCTCTGCCTTATTATGACCCAAATCCTGTCATTTCTATAGAGGAAATAAATCAGAATACATGTATTAATAATTAGTAGCATCATCACTACACTTCCCGCAAACTGATCTTTAGATTTTGCGGTACAGTAATCATGTACACAAAAATTACCTCTGATCTCGAGTAAAGCCACCAGCTGGGAAACAAGAAGCCCACAGATAAACCCACCAAATGAAAGGGTGCGGGGCGGGGGGGCTCTCCACCTCTCCGCTGGGATGTCCCTGTAAGAAGGGCTGGTGCTGGGGATGGGTCTCCACACCTCCCACCCCACCACAGCACCATGAGCAGGTACATTCCCAAGTGATACAGCAAGCCTTGTGCCTCTAAGAAAGACAGGGCAATAACTTAGAAGTTATGTTAGTGAGGATGGCTGCAGGTTTAACATCAGTCTGTAATTCAGATTTGCCAGCTTGTTCAGGGGCTGCTGCCTGTCTCCACTCTGAAGCCTCGCAGCACCGAGCAGCACACTGAACAAGCTGCACCCTGGTGATGCCCAGCACAGCTCGGCACGGGCCATGCTGCAGTCAGTGTAACAGCAGCTAAAGTGGTTTTACAGGTTGCTGACCCTGTCTCACATGCAGCTGAGGCAGTGATTTTTCTGCAAGGAGTTGTATGCCTGCTTCCAGTGACTCCTCTCTTCCTGCAGTCATCTGCAGAAGACCATGGTTTCAGCGCAGGTACAACACCTTTGGAGAAGTGACCTGACTGAGTCTGTTTTGGCTTACTTTTTTTTAGTTTTCTACTCCTACCCACATCCTGTGTGCTTGCTCCCAGCTTGCTAAACCTTCATACTGGTTGCAAGGAACTTCATATATTGAGAGGATCCATTTCTTCACACTCCTACACAACTTTAAAGATGAACTTTTTATGGGATATTCCAAATAATAAGAAATCCCCATAATGACTGTATGTACTGACTTCTATTTTAGAGCTGTGCTATCAAAATCATCCTAGCTACAAGTCAGCACAGACAGAGTTGTGCACTCCATGGGACTGGTAAGTTAGGCTGTGTTTAAGAGGAAGACATGTTGTGTGTTTTGCCAATAGTATATTCTGGGGTGTTTTTTGCCCATAGCATTTTCTGTTTTCCTCCCAAGGGCCTCTTTCAGTACACTGACAACTGTTCTCTTCAATAAGACAAGCACTAAGACACAAAAACCTAAGGACGTGTCCACATCCCGCTTTGGCTTCTTTCACATGCCCTATGGGAAATCCTTTTGGCATATGTGGCTGGCACTGCAGCCCAGCTTATATCAACCTCTAAAATGATGATATTTAATTGAATAAAAGATGAGCTGGTATAGAAATGTGTGTGTAAACAGAAAGAGATGCACCATACAGATGTTTATGGAACAATCACATACAGTCAGCAAATGTCTTTATATGAACATTACGGTGATGAAATAAAAAATGTTTCCCCGTGCTAATGCTGTGGCAAGGTCACATGAAGCTCAAACACATCAGGAAAGAATACTAAGAATGTATTAGTGCATTGGTGAGTTTTAAGAACAGCCTGCGGATTTTCTGTCAATATTAAGCCCCTGGCCATCGCATTTATTTTATAGATCCCAGTTTTGAATATATGATCTTCTGATGGGAGTGGCAGATAAGCAATTAGCAGATCCTCTGCATAGAATAAGCTACTTGTTCTGCAGTAGTTCTCAGAGGCACAGAGTGTATCACCATTTTTCTGTAGAGTGTCCGTGTTTAATTGACATTCCCTAAAGGTGACAGACTCTAGTGCTTGCCTTTTCCTTCTTGCTCACCCTTTTATTTCATTCTTTGATTTTTCCACTGTAATTCCCCAGAACTACTAAAGAGGAGGAAGTATTCTCTGCCCATAGCTTGCCTGTTTCTGCCATAAATCTCCTGGGTTTAATCAAGTGTGTGATTAAGTTGTGAAACTGTGATACTCATAAATGAATATTACCTTATGTCAGAAGTGTCCTATGTGAAAAAATAAGTTGTTTTTATGGAGACTGTCTGTCCTACATGAAAAAAGTTGTTTTTATGGAGACTGTCATCACATTTCATTCTTCTTCCTGAAGAACAGTCTGAGTTCCACCTTTCAAACCCTCTCCATGTCATGAGAGATGCTTGTGCAGTTTGCCTTGATGGTGTGGCCCAGGTGTGCAGCCACAGGTGGGCAAGGGAATGAAGGCAGATCAAGTGCATTACAGAAGCAATGTTATAAGCAGTGTGTTTCCCTGATGAGATTCTGTTTTACCACAGTGTTGGAAACTGTTTTGTGCTGCTCAACATCTTTTTAACTCTGTCTCATAGTTGCTGGGGACAAGCAACTGCAAGGACAGTTCCCATGCTGCATCAATGCAAGCTCAATTAGGCAACTTGCTTCTAGCTACTGCCTCCAAACTCCTGCTTTGGGGCAAGTTATTTCTGTGCCTAAAAGGGCAGCTGTGTCATGATGTCCTTGATCTGCTTCTGACTGGGACAGCTGGACTGCCAGCCACGTTTTGGAGACAACAGGACAGAGTCCTGATTTGGGCTCAGAAATATCTTTTCTTCACCATAAGGAGTTGCAGAGAGCTGCCAAGTTCCCTATGAGGGAAAAATCAGTGGATGAGAGGTTAAAAATCATTTCAGAGCATTGTTCTGTCTCAGATATAGCCTTCTTGTACAAAATCTTGTGGTTCAATTCACAATCCATGCTCTGTCCCAGTTAAAGATTCGGGTTTAGACAGAACGACTACTTAGATTTTTGTGGAAGCTCTTGTCAGACACCACATGGCTGTGTCCTAGTTGCCCCAACTCGTTCTAGTTTGGGTCTAGGTTGTATGAGTTACCTTATGTGCTTCTCAGCAGTTCTGTACAGGGACCTGCATTTTGGTTGAATTGGCCTTGAAAAAAATCCTCACTCTTATAAATATTTTGACCTGCTGCTGGGCTATAGAAATCTATTCTTAGAGCAAATGATGCTATGGCAACTGTCCCTGCAATATGACACAGTAGCAAGAATTCTGTCTTCTTTTAATCTGTAGTTCCCAAAATACCTTCTGCACATCCCAAGCCACCTGGCTTTCCCCACCCTCTTCAGAGCCAGGAAAGCAGCTCCTTCCCAATTTATTTTTCTAGTTCAGTCTGAGGCAAAACCATCTTAAGCCAATTTAAGTAGATCTGAAATAACATACTCAGTCCCAGCTGTCATAACCTATATTGCAGGATATTCCCCTTACTTTTCTATGGCACTTTCCCAGTTGCTCTTATGATCTCATTTCCCCTCAGGACTTTATGAAAAATCCCTTGACATGGGCTCTGTCATACCATATATTCCTCTTTGTACATCCCACCAAAGGTGAGTTGTCAACTTGAAACCTTCTGTTTGCACCTTTTTTCAATCAATAGAACATAGCATTTATTCAGAGGCTAACATTTTCATACCCAGCTTTCTCTGACAAGACTAGCCTGTGTTTTATTTATTGATTTATGTCCATTACAATAACTATATTTTTGTGAGCCCATATATGTCAAGAGCTTGCTTTAGTTGGAATGTACCTAAGAGATGAGCACTTCCTTAGAGAGCTGAAGACCTGGTGTTATAAACATGCTCAGAGCTAACTGCTACGCATTCAGGACTGTTAGCAACAGACCTGTAGAAAAATATGAAATTTTTCACCTCTCCTGATCCACACTTATTACCTACTGATTTCTCAAGTGCACTGTGGGTTTGTACATGGCATGCTGCTAGTAGCTGGGAGCTGCGAGTGCTGTTTGCCCGAGTACCGAGCCACCTACAAGTTTCACAGCATTTGGTGAATAATTGAAGGATTTATGTGTTCAGTACATCCCATATGCCGTGACTGTCTTCAAGCGGTAATACAGCGATAGCAACAATGTGGCAATTGAGAAGTTCTGCAGATAACACATAAATTCACTCCTGGTGTAACCCCACTGACAACTGACCTGCAGCTGAAAAGTAACACACAAAGCTGTAGGATGTGAAGGAGTTCTTCCTGCTATCCTGATTGGGCTCTCCTTGTTCTGCTGCCCTGCCAGGATGCCACTTGTGCATGTGTGTGTGTATGTGTGTGTGTGTGTGTGTGACACTGATGCACTGAGGTGTGGCTGATAATATCATTTACAGCTCTTCAGCGGGGTCCCATGGGCATTAGAAAAGTAAATTGTCATTGCTAAAATGCGGGCATGAATAAAAATACTTGCCCTGATTTCTCTGCTATAGTAATCATAATATCTAGGATAAATTATATTAACTTTCTTCATCTCATAAAAGGTGTTTTAACCCTTTAGGGAGAAAGAACAGGGTAACAGACTAAGTATAATGTATTGTGTTTTAAAATTTTTCACTGTGTGTCAAATTCCTTCTTACTTTATTTTACTGAAAGCCTTTTAAGGTCATTATCCTTCTATGAAATGCAGTGTACTGATACTTTTGTGTCTGATGCAAGTTTTCCTTGCTGGAATGTAAATCCTCTAAAATACATGCTGTTCACCTTCTTCCAGCTTTCCAGTTGTGTTCCTGCATCACAGGAGGATGGACCACCAAACATTGAAGTTTGACAGGGAAAAGGGGGGGAAGGGTGAGCAGATGACAGTGCAGAGTCCTTCTCTGCCCCAGCTGCAGAATGAGGCATCTAGAGCGGAGCGGTTTCACTCTCTGTTGGCACCTGTTAATTGGGGCACAGCTTTGAACTCGATGCTTGTGCCTCAGGTGAACACCCAGAGCCATCTGTCCCCAGCCTGCCGTGCTGCCATCCGGAGGTGCTGAACCATCCAGGCAGCGAGGAACGTCTGCAGGAGGAAAGGAAGCGATAGCCTCACACATTCACTGCAAGAATTTGGACCTTCAGTCCCCAGGACCAGCAGTCTGTCTGCTAGGGTCTGCAGAAATCCTCCTTGCTCCAACAGCTTTGGGGTTAATCAAGCTATACACTTTTCTTTTTTCCCAAAGACAAAGCTACGTCCCTGGCAACAAACATGCCAGGCTTTAGCATGGCCTAAGCCCATGTTTTTGCCAAGATCCCCACGTGCAGGCTGTAGCTCTCCTCTACATGACAGGGCTGTGCCCTGGCAGCTCTGACTCTGACAGCAGAGCTCATGTCATTGAAAAAATTCTCTTCTGCTGTGCCTGTGCAAATAATTCTTTGCTGTCCATGTGTGTTTATGTAGTCAGACTGAGTTTTCTGGACTTTCTAGGGGTGCAGGATGGGGAAGGAGCATAAGCCCCACTGGGATTAAACCTGTCTGGCTGTTCACAGCTCTGCCTTTGTGTGTTTTTCCGACTCAGCCCTCCCCTCCCTCCTCTCACACCTGCTGGCAGAAATGAGCTGTCCCAGCAGTGACTAAGTGTACCAGGTCAATGGCAGGGCAGCGGCTCCCTCCCCTCCCCTGCACCCCCTTTCCCCCGCTCTCCACCTGAGGTGCTTTCTGGAGGAGATACTCAAAGCTGCATGCTTTGGGGTGTTTTTGGATGGGGTCCTGTGTGCCTACCAAGGATGCAAGGAACCAGCTGCCTGGGCACTGGGCACTGGTGTCCTGCCACATCTGAGCAACCTGCAGAACCTGGGTTTTTGGTGAAGGAGGCGAATGCCATGGAGGCAGGTGACAACACTTGTTCCCCGGGACTTGGGTTTAATTCATCCTCGATGCTTTGCATCATGCGTTTTTGTTGTTACCACCTAGCATGCATTTAGCACGTGTTTTTAACCAGGTAATTATTTTTTCCTTAGATGAAGCATGTACCCCAGCACCTGTCATTAGCAGCACCACGTGTTCAGTTTATGCTGTAGACCTTCAAGTGCTATATTTATATGTCTTTGTCATAAAATACCTCAGGTGCCTTGTGGAGGCCTCAGACAGCCCTTTGATGGACTCCAGACATCCTCCTGATTGGCCCATTATCTAGTTGTTTACCCGTTGCACTCTCCATCACCTATTATATTAATTGCGATGTTCCAATAATTAGATTTCCTGTTTTTCAAGCCTACATGCTATTATTTCAGCCTTCCACAACACACAGACCTGGAATGAAGGCTGCCAATTTGTGTTCATACTAACCAAGTGCAAACAGAGCAAAACTCCTGAGAGCTGGGAAGGACACTGGTGTGTGCGAGGACACCAGGCACTGTGCAGCAACTTCACCTTCCCTGCACAGACCTCCCCACTGAAGAGAAAATTTGACCCCCAATTCCACTTTAACCTGCCAGAACTGAGATTCCCCAAGCCACTAGACAACTGCATCAGGACTACCAGCAGCGGTGGCTTTGTCTCTTCTTTAGCACCATTAGCTTTTATTTTCTAAATATGAGTTACTCAGTCTTCCTCACACAAAATCTCCTGGAAACTTCCTTTTAATTTTCACTTTAATAAATCTTGCCATTCAAAATCAGTTGCTCTATATGTGATTTCCCATGGAAAATATCTGCAATACCATTTTATTTCTATAGAAATGCATTCATTTCCTATAGGAATAGTATGCAGTAAACACATTTTATTCCACTGCATTTGTCACATTGAAAAGACTGTATTTGGTTTAGGGACTTTCCTGTCCTTCTATGAAAATGCATGAACTTGTTTAGGTTCTGAAAATATTGAAGGAGCTGCTTGACGATTTACTTCCAGACAGCACCCCAGTCCTACCCTGCCACCCCGGCTTCCTTACCCTCTCCATTACAAGGCTTCCTACACCTTCAGTGTTTATGCCAATGAAGTTGGTGGAGGAATCCTTTCTGCCAAATGAAGTCTTACTCATTAAGCAGCAATTTGTTGTTATATTTAGCACGGGTTTCCTCACTGAGCAGACTCTACAATGTATCCCAGAAAGTGCCTTTGGTTTCTGTGGGAGCTTTGTGTGGGCTGCTTATGAAATTCTACCTGTTGTGCGTGTTCTCCACTGAGGACCGAGCTGGAGCAGAGATGCTTCAGTGAACCCTTTGAGTCACCTAGGACTGAAATTATTCCAGCTCTGGCATATAAGCAGCAGCCTGGTAAGCAGTCTGGGAAATCCAACATAGCTGACACTAGAAAACACCGAGGACGCTGCAATGGGAGCAGGAGTTAGAGACCACAGGGCACTCACTGAGTGCACTGGAAGAGATAGCATGCCATGGTCTGCACAGGACTGTGAGAGGAAGTGATATGCCCAGGACCCTCCACAGCTAGGCAGTTTAGCTCGGGCTAATCATCAGACTGTGCAGAAAAGTTCTTTTCCTGGCCCACTGTAGGCTAGTGTCCCAATGAGACGCTGTGTTGTGGCATAAGAAAGAATGTGTGAACATGGTGGGGGTCGGAGGGCTGGTGTTAGCATAGAGCAACGGTGTGTGAAGCAGAGCTAGAAGAGGCTGTGCTTGCACTTTGAAGTCATTTCTCATGGGAGATGACAGCTTTACAGTTATTTCACAGTCTTTAGATATACATATTTACTCAGTACTAACAAGAGTTAAAAATACCCTATTAATAGTGCTTGCTTTAGTCCTTCTTCTGGGAAAATAAAAGATTGGATGGTTTTTTAGGCTAAATAAATCATTCCTTGTTCTTATCAAATATGCAGCATGTTTCCTACTCTCCATACCTTCTACGCTGTCTTTTAGTTCCTTTTAAAATACTCCTTTTGCTAAGAGCAGAGAGATACATCTGATAATTGTATCACAGTAACATTCCTCAATGGCTACACAAATAGTTCCTTTTTCTTCTCCTCCTCCTCCTTCTTTTCCTTCTACTTTCCCAGCTTAAGTGACATCTACTTTAATGCATTGCTGGATTTGAGGCCCAAGTACCACTGAGGGCTCAGCTGAGACCTAATGCCACATTTGCCCTCATCTGAGAAGCTGGAAGCGAGAATTTAATGTTTCTCCTCTTTTCCACAGTGGACAACATTAAATGGAGGAGAGCTGCCAGCTGTAAACTACTCCTTGCGTGCAATATGAGTCATGTTTCTAAGCAGATATTCCTTTCCTGGTGAAAAATAATAAAGCAAGTCTTCAGTATCAGTAGAAAATACCATGCATTTCCACTCTTCTTAACCAGAACAAGTATTTATTTTTTTCCTGCAGTGCAGCTTGGATCCAATATACCCAGTTAAGGGAATAATACAGTTAAGGGAAGACTCAGTGGAACACTAGAAGGATCACAGCAGAAAACAGACAATTATCACAGCTACTTGGAAACCAGTTCCTAAATCCTTTTCTAAAATAAAAGGAACATATATGTACATCAGCACTGAACACAGAGCAGTTCTTTGTTTCAAAAAGGTATTGCCATATAAAAGACCATATATTCTTATAAAAGAATAAGCATTTTATTAATGGGTTGCTTTTAATATAACAATTTTACAGCCTAATTGCATTCTAGAAGGAATTATCTCTTCTAATATGTGCTCTGGATGTAATGGAGATGGAAAAACTGTCTCTGCAATTAATGACAAATTAAAATCTTTCACATCAAAGGCCCTTTGCATGCCAGACTTTTCACATGCAGCTGTGTCTGCAAGGCTGGTTTGGCTGACGAGGTGCGTGGCTGCTGGCTTCCAGGGCTGAACTCCAGGACTCCAGTGGCCGGGGCCAGTGGCTGGGTCATCTCCCCTTCCTGCAGATCAGGTGCTTTGCAAGTCTGAGCAACACTACATGGTTTTCCACCAAGACCTGGATGCTGCCACAAAGCCTTTGTGTCTAGAAATGCTCTCGACCAGGAAAGCTTTGATTTCAAGCCCCACTCCCACCCTTCCAGAACAGGAACCCTCAAAGTTATGTTTTTGTTAACATAATCTTGTTATCAAACCCTTGTCCAACTGAGTTCTAAGCCTGCCACGTAATTGCACGTTGTATTTTAATCACCATGTAACCACATTCTTTAAGTACTTTTTTGCCCTAGGGCAGAGGCCCTGACCATGCTGTGGTAGAGGGCTGGTGGGTATAAGTTTCTGTGCTTTTCTAGACACTCCAATCTGTGTGTGGAGTCTAATTTTATGATATACTTGGCTAGCCAACGTGAGGGCTGTGGGAAAATCTAGGCCCTCTATGGCCAGCTTAACCTGGTGTCCAGCATCCCAGCTTCCTTACAAAGTTTTATTGAGTGTTAGGACTGCTTCTGCAATGACTTCACAGAGCCAGCATGGCTGGAAAAACACGCCCCTTTTGGCTATCATGGGAACACATCTAGTGGATCACTGAATACTAGAATCACAGAATGGTTTGAGTTGGAAGTGATCTTAGAGGTCATCTAGCTCCAAACCCCAACAGACCAGGTAGCTCAAAGCCCCATCCAACCCGGCCCTGAACACTTTCAGGGATGGAGCAACCACAGCTTCTCTGGGCAGCCTGTGCCAGTGTTTCACCACTCTCTGAGCAAAGAATTTCTTCTTAGCACCTGCTCTAAATCTCTTTAAGTTTAAAAATGTCCCCCCTTTTCCTATCATTACCTGCCCTTGCAAAAGTCTGTCTCCCTCTTTTTTCATTAGGCCCCCTTTAAGTACTGAAAGGCCGCAAGGAAATTTTAGAATCAACTAAAATACTTTTTTTTCCCTAAGATTGTGGCTCCACATGCACTAAAAGTGCCCTCTGTCCCTACACACCAGGCGAGAAACTGATTTTTTTTTCTCTGTGGACGAGCAAAAGGCATGAATCTTTCTTAGGTGACATAGATAGGGTTTCTAACTTACTGATCACCACTAACAGCTTGCTAGCTAACACATTTATACATCCTGGTTTGAAAACACCATCCATGTCTACTGCCCAGCACACATCCACCAGAGTTCAAAGCCGAATTGCTGCTTGAACATCATCCAGAACCTCTAGGTAACCCAGTTTGGGTAATTACACCCAGCCATCTTCACACTGAGTTCTCTATTTCTTGTCTGTGTGGAATATATGTAGTGCAGAATATATCTAGAGTGTATCTAAATTGGTGTGCTAAATCTGGGGGCTGCACAGAGCCCGTGCGTCCCACACACTGCACCGCTGGACAGACACATGTACCAGCCACACAAGGTGTGCAAAGACTCCTCAGCTAATTTTGAGGATTGTAACACCAGCATATAGAAACTTTCTTCTCAGAAAAAGTAGAACTGACAATTTTGGGGTTTTTTTATTCTAAAGCTATCAATTGGGAAGTTACTCTACACAAAACTGGGCATCAAGGGCCTGCTTTTGGAAAAGCACAATGTTACTCTTCAGGCTGTTTTATGTCGGAGCATATCTCATTAACCAAAGCAGTGGCTGCAAGCACAAGAGGAATGCAATGGGCTCTGATGTAATAAGAATCCACTAGAGCTGGAATAACCTGCTTTGATCTACAACACTCCTACAGGAAAGCTGGAAAAATTGCAGAGCTCTCAGAGCTACTTACTGAGGTAAATATTGGGTCAGCATATATTTAGCAATGATAACACAAAACCTCAGAAAAATACAGTGTATGAAGGAGTTCCTACAGGTAACTATAGAGGGGGAAACAGGAAAGGGTTTACTTGAATCTATTCTCAGTTTCTTCTCTTCATAAAGAAAAGTAAGTGAATGTTCTGTAGTATTTTCTTCATTCTAGGAGGTAAAAATGCTCAGAGAAGGTCTGTAATTATATTACTCAGCCTTGCCTCTATGGAGGGAGCTGAGAAACAACTGCAGCATTCACATCTGAAAGCTGGACTTCGAGGTCAGAAAAAAAATTCTGTCTTCTCTATTCCTCTTTTTCTGTATTCTGCCTTGTTGGTGCAATATCATTGTGTTGCTTACAGGCATTTGCAAAATAATAAGGTGATACTCTAAAATTAGATCAGTTGGGTATTTACCTGGTAGCAATGGATCACACTGTAATGATGAGGTTAAATCAGAGCAGATGCCTCTTGGAGATTTCCTGAGGGCTACTTTGATGATGGCACAGTCTCACTTCATTCACAGAGAATGAAGGTCCAGGCCAGGCACTTCCTGAAGGCAAACAAATGGTTCTGTTATTCTACCTGCTCTGTACCACGTGGCTGTGAACCCTAGCTGTATGCACAGATCAGTTCATGGCTGCTATCTCTGTAGATATTTTCTCATGGTAAACAGAGCTCCGAGACCTCGGGTAGCCCGGGAGTAAAAAGCCTCAGGCACTTCCATTACACCCTCACATCACTGGGGATGATTTCTAGTTGCTTGACAGCTTGCCTTCTGGGTGATTTAGAAAGGTGTGGTGCACTTTTCCTCTTTTTTTTCAAGAAATTGCCTGTCCCACACAGTGTTTAGGCTGTGCAGTTTTCTAATGTGTTGACCATACTGCAGCACCATAGCAGAGCTCATTTGACAGGTGGGGATTTTTTGTCAGTGAAGCCTTTTCTTGATGGCATGAAACACTTCATGAAACCCATCTGGTACTAGTACTTCAGCCAGTAATGAAAAGAACATCAGAGGTAAATAATAAATGAGCAGAAACCTCGGGTTTTGCTGAGCATCACGGTTTGATCAGGTACACCAGTCAGAGCTCGCCTGAAATCTTCATTCAGGATGCAGCTTGCCAAAATGAAGGGACAAGCAGTGAGTTCACATGAAACATGCAGATCTGGTACATCATGATGTACCTTTTGACACTCAAAGCACTGGAACATCCGTGTCCTGAATGGGTTCCTGCTGAATGGAGAGGAGGAGCTCTAAGGAGAGGCAGGTATTTCCATACTGTGCCGGTTTTGCATGGGATAGAGTTAAATTTCTTCCCAGCAGGGCTGTGTTTTGGATTTGTTCTGAATGCAGAGTCAATAACACAGGGATGTTTTTGTGATTGCTGAGCAGGGCTTACACAGAGCCAAGGCCTTTTCTGCTTCTCAACCAACCAAACCAGCAACCAGGCTGGGGAGCACAAGGAGCTGGGAGAGGACACAGCTGGCACAGGTGAACCCAACTGACCAAAGGGACATGCCAGACCATTGTGCTCAGTAGATAAAGTGGGGTGGAAGCAGGAGGAAGGGGGGGATGTTTGAAGTGATGGTGATTGTCTTCCCAAGTCACCATTACACATGATGGGGCTCTGCTCTCCTGGAGATGGCTGAACACCTGCCTGCCATGGGAAGCAGTGAATTAATTCCTTGTTTCGCTTTGCTTTTGTGGGCAGCTTTTGCTTTTTCTATTAACCTGTCTTTATCTCAACCCATGGGTTTTCTAGCTTTTAACCTTCCAATTCTCCCCCCAGTTCCACTGGTGGGGGAGTGATCAAGCAGCTGCATGGGGTTTAGTTGCTGACTGGAGTTAAAACATAATATATACTCCTGGATGGTGTATTTCCACTTTGAAATACTCAAACTTTCTTAACTGCATCACATGGTTAGAAATGCAATGCTCAGCCTTTTATTTTTTTTCTCTCAGCTATTACCAGCTTCTGTGACCTGTACATTTTGTAGATTTATCTTTCTCAGGATCTATTCAGTCCCTCTAATTACTGGGGATTTGGGTTTGTTGTTTTAGTTGGGGGTTTTGTGTGTTGTGGGGGGAGGGTTTGCTTGTTTTTCTGTTGCTGTGATGCGTCACTCCTCTCTGCCAAAGTCCTCCGCAAAATATTCCTATTGGGCTTCTTCCCTCAGAAGCTCTAGCACCTTTCAATCACTGTTTTGGCACATCAGCTCTATTCTTGTCCAATCTGTTTGTTTGTTTGTTTGATTGTTTGATTGTTGATATTGCCAAGCATGACAGTGTAGCAATGAAAGCTCTTCCATGTCTCACATTCTTCTCAGTTGTGACACTTGCTGTTCGAGTTTTAGAGATCTGTTGTTTTCTTTATCCATTGAACTGTATTTAATAACCTGCTCTTCTATCACCGGTGTGTCAAAACATGTCCTAAAGCTCATACAGTGGAAATCTTTTCATTTTTTTCTTCTGAAACAGTTTTTTCAATTTTTTTTCAGAAATTAATCATTAGAATAATAGTTCTGATACTGTATCTATACTAACTTCAGCATTGTTCCCCCTTTTTCTGGTCAGTGATTTCAGTACTTTCCCCACCATTAAAGCCATACTCTGCAGGAAGCTGGAGGTAATGCTTCCTGTCCCTTCATCTGCTCTCATGCTCAAAACTGCATCTGATGGCTAGCTGTGTCAGCATGCTCTAACTCTCTGTGATATTCCCCCAGTCTAGTTCTGTAATGAAGCTCCACTGAGCAAACATCTCCTGTAAATGTGCCTTCGTATCCTGGGCAAAATGTTGCAGCATGTTCTGACTTTGCACCATTTGCAGCAGTGTGCAGAGTTTCATCCAAGCAGCACTAACAACCATTAAAACCTGGAAGCTGACCATTACATGGGCTGTCCTGAGCACAATGATGACTTCAAGAAATGAAATAAGGGTGAAGATCCTTTCCACCTGGAAAGACACTCTCCAGCTGTCGAGTTCTGATTCAGCCTTGCTGTGATGCTCCTGCTGGGCACTCCTCAAGTGGTTACTCAGTGAAATATTCTGTTTCGTGCAGTTTTGCTTCCTTTAGTCTACTGACGGATTTCTATTGTGAGGTGGGTTGATTTCTAGAAGAACTGTAGATTAGGGAGCTGCTGAATTTAAGCACTGACCTTCAGCTTTCCTACCGCCTCCACTGATACACGATTTAGTTTGGTTTGAAGTGAAATTTGAATAATTACTTTTGGTAAAAACAGAAAACATTTCCTTAAGTTAGTATTGTAGCAAACAGCCTGATTTGATCAGTTTTGCTTGATTTATTTTAATAGGAATAAACCTCACTGCAGCCGGTTTGGGGGAAATTTGTCAACTGCTCTTTGTTTAAAAGATAGAAGTTGCTCCCCAAGAAGCTTGATGAGTTTGCGTTATTAGATGTATTTGCTGAAGTTCACGTTATTTCTTCTCATGTTATGGAAAATATACATGATAAGAATGTTACAACTAAATGTCTTGATCTAACTTTCTGTGGTTCACAAGAAAAGACATATTTAGCCTGTAACTAAGCTTAATCTATTTTACGTGGTATAGAGGAAAGAAGGTAAATTGCAGGTGATGTAAACATTTGACTAAAATTAAAATAAAGCTCCAGAGATTTGGTGGTACTTTAGTGCTGTGATGTTTGTACTCTGACAATCTGGGTCTGAACGGTAACTACAGTTTCGGCTCAGACTCCAAAAATCCTTATTAATAGTGCAGGTGGCTGCACAAATTTCTAGCACATGACAGCGCAGAAAGTTACTAATGCTTTGTGAATACATGTGATGAGTTTATTGGCTTTACTAAATCAAACCTCTCTTATCTGCTTTTTGACAATCCTTTCTTCCAAATGCCAATATTTGTGCCTCGGAGGAGGTATGGAAACTGTGCAGTTGTTCATTTGCAGTGTGATGATCAACCAGTGCTGTTGGCTTGCTGCCACTCATTCCTTCCCTACTGTGTGGGTGTCAAACTGGCAGTCCCTGAGCACAAGTCGTAGTGAGCATTAGGGAAGCAATGCCGTGGGACAAGGGATAGCCAAAGGGATAGCCAAAGACACTACTCAAGAGCAATGCACTGGATAAATCAGCTTTAATGAATGCACTGAGAGAAGAGTAGAACTAATTCCTACATCTTGAATCTGAGTAACATGTCAATTCATTACACAGGATATAAACAAGTGAGTAACTCAAGTAGGATCTATTAGTGGGAAAAAAATTCCAGTATTATTTCTGTGGCTGAGCAGTCCAGACAGGATTGCCAAAATCCATTGTGCAGATCTGAACTGCTCTGATATTCGTAATTTTTATATTTGTTAATATTTTGGCAACTTCCTCCACACATGGCTAACCTTAACATTTTTTGTCATCTGAACTCTTTATAGTATTGTACTGTTGTTTCATCAACTGCTTAAAAATGAGGATGAGCTATTATATTTAAGTAAATATCTTAGAACTTGTCATTGCTTTGAAAGCTTTTTATCTTGGAGATCAAAGCCTCATGTCTGGATCTGACTTTTATCACGTCTTTCTTAGAGCAAATCTCAAACTGACATCATATATTGTCCATCTCAATTCCTTATGCACACACTGGACACATAAATCTCAAAGTGGTGGCAGCACTTTTTTCATGTTACAGCAAACTAAAACTGTCTCCCTTTCCTCTAGATGCACGGCTATGCCACAGAGGTCCACACTTAGAGGTCCACAGGCTTGCAATGCCTTGCACCTGGAAATGAGCCCACTGGATGGTGTGCTGTGCAGCACACTGATGTCAGCCACTGGGAGCAACATGGGAATATCAGCCAGGTGCTCAGATTTCTCAGGCTCTTTAAAACTAAAGCCTAAATATAGATTCCCAAGGCCCATGAGGTTTGTAATGAGGTGTTGAGAGGGCCGATATTGACCATTGCAATATCCAGTCTCCTGGGTTTGGACAACAACTTTCTTCTGGTTCTTGGTCAGCAGGCAGGCCATGTTCTTTTACGGAAGAATATTCCCATGAAAAAGTTTCTGATTCCTCCTTGCTTAGGAGAGCCAAACTGACTGAGCAGTCTGATGACTGGTTGTGAGATTGCATTGACGTCTTGGGATTTGCCATGTGGTACAACCAGGCTGTGGCTGCAGGTTCCCATGTGCTGGGACAGACTGAAAAGCAAGTGAATCCAAATCTCCTCAGCGTGCTGATTCCCATCCAGCTACTGCGAAATGCATCCCTCCTGCTAGACCTCTCTGCTGTATGTTTAGCAAAGTGAGATGTTTTTGGCTAACTGTGCAACAAATTTCAGAAAAAACCTGGCAGCCTAGAAGAACAGTATATCAGTCAATTGATTGATCGATCAATCAATCAGTAATGAGGAAATAAATAAGCACGCGTGTCTTTGTTACTACTTTAGAAGAGCTCTGGGACCACATTAGCCTGGGTGAAGCAGGAAAGAATGAACAATAAAGGTGAAAAGCAAGCTGATGTGTGTAGGTGGCTAAATGGAATTAAATGTGTAATTATGTGACATGGGGGTATGGTTATGAATCACAAACAGTGCTACCATTTTTAAAATGAGTGCTGTGGTGAAATAGACCACACTATCATTTTAAATGATATAAGTGGGACTTGATCTTATTTGTTTCTATCAATCCTGGTTGACTATAACTTTTCTTTAAGAAGTATGTAATTGTTAGGAATGCATTATGCTCTGTTTTTCAGAGCACACTACCGCTGAAGTGCAAGATGAGTCACCTAATTGAACAGGGATGTGTGTCATTACATAAAGAGAAAAACAGATTAAAAGTACCACCCAAATGCCACTGTGTATTCTGATTTTGATTGCAGTAAATAGACTTGGAAATATTTTATTTTATTGATTGAAAAAATTAAATATGTTGAAAATTGATTAGGGCTGGAAATTTAGGGGGACATTAGTTTAAAAATAGTAAAAGAAAATCCCAGAAACAGTATTGCATCTATTGATCAATTGAAAATTTCAATGTCTTCTGGCATTTATGGCAACAAAGAAAATTCTCCTCTGTACTCAGCCACAAAAGAATCTGGTATTTTCATACAACCCATTAGGAAGAGGGTGCCTGGAGAACAAGTGATGTTTCCAGTACAAGTTAGAGACACTACAGCTGAGGATGATTTAAAAAATGTGGACTGTAGCCCTAAGGTAAAGATGGAGGCTGTGCAATTGCTCACGTTATATGACTGGGTGTGCCCCCACCATGGGCTTAGTGCTAAAGGCAGTGACTAGCACCAGCCCATTATCCTTTTGGTAAATCCGTGACTGATAATGATGTCAGAGCTATTAAAAATAATGAGCTGCTCAGATCTCACAAAGCACTTGGGTAGATGTAAATCCCTTATGCAACATTACCTGGGTGGTGGGAGGGGCAAGAAAATCTCCCTCCATGTGGGAATGGTGACCACGCTGGCACAGGGACTCAGCCCTGCCTGCCAGCACTTCTCCAAGCATGGCCTTACAGCTGCACCACTGGCTCTTAGGGAGGCCACCAGCACCATCAAGATTAGCAATTTCCTTCAATGAAGCTGTCCCAGCAGAAAGCTCAGCCTGGCATTACTTAAAGGCTGGATTTTCTATGCTGGACCGCAGTGCCGTGGCAGTGTCCAGCATTCTGCATGTCTGATGCAGATGGAAAATATCCAGAGGTTTAGGACAGCTATACATAGCACAACTTGGAGCTAGGTCTGTATATGGTGGGCTCAAATCAATGTTCATGGTCACCTTCCTAACCATTCCTTGCTTGGGATGGCTCCTCACTCCCTAGCTGCATCTTCTCAAGATGTGTAAACCCCACAGTTTTTAGCCTACAATTGATTATCCCTCCTTGCCACTCCTCAAACCAGTACTAGTGGCTTTTGTAGGTTTTTAAGGGTGCTTTACACCCTGGTGGGACTTGAAACCCCAAAGCCATTTCGGGACCCAGCTGGAGAACAACTGAGTAAGTGGTGGCATATTGCCCTGACAGCAGACTGGAGTCTGCATGTCAGATGAGGTGAGCAGGCAGGGGACACATGAGGGTAGGCAGGCAAGAAGAGGTTATTGAGAAAGGAGATGACTCCATTTTTCAGCTGCCATCCCTCTCCTCTGGCAGATCTCTGGGCTCTGGAGGAGAGCCTGCCCCAGTCTTCCAGCACCACTGAGCACTCTGCGGGGGACAGGTGCCTCCCTTCCACGGTAACACAGACCCTGTTCCCTCAGCCTCAGGAGACGTCTGAACAGCAAAAGGCCAGAGGAAATGAAAGTAAATGGTAGACAGGGCTAGTGTGTGGGTCTAGTTTTTTGCCTGATATGCCTGTTTCTCGAAACTTTGTTTATTCTATTCTCATCCTTCTGATGAGGGACCCAGCCCTGCTGCTCCTCTGGTTGCTTTTTCCTCCACAGGAAAAAATCCCCCAGAACACTTTCACTTGCCAGGTTTCAGGCGGACTTGTACTTGGTCTAATATAGCTTGGCTGCTGTAGAGCACTCTATTATTAACAACTCTTAGGTGGCTCAAGGACGTAAGGTCCCTCCTGTTTCTCAGTAAGTTATATTTGTATGGTACTTACATGACACAGCAAGTTTGTAGAACGCCGCAGCTGCAAAAACAGCGTGTGGGGATCAACAGATTGAATTCAATCAAGATCCTCACTCTGCTTTCAAATCAGACTGCACCTGTTGATACAGATTACTGTTCATGTGCCACAAAGCAAACCTTACCTTAGAGAACTTCACATTTAATAAACAGGTGAGGCGAACACACAGACATTCCTGGGCAAAACTATAGCCATAGATAGATTTATAGCTACATAGACACTGAACCTCCTGAAGGAAACATTCACAAAAGCCATGAGCTGAAAACCATGCTGAAAAATGCAGGCATGAACCTGTGTGTGTGTGTGTGTTTTGTGCAGAACAGCAGTGTCGGTGAAGGAATTTGCACACCAACACTTGTATGCAAAGACAGATGGACAGTCTGTGGTGCACAGGCTTTGCACAGCTCTGGAGGGCTTGCCTTTTGTGTTAGCTGGGTTTAACATATAAATGTCAGGAACTAACTTTTATATTGATAATAAAGAGTTGCTAGTTTCAGAATGAGCCTCGGTAGATGAGTTAATTAAAAATAATAATAGTTTGCCAGCTGCTAATTAGGAAATTAATTAGTCATACAGTAGAGTCTTACTTCTGCATGTGAACGAGCTGACTTCATGTTGTCTCTGAGGAGACTGGCTTTCAACCAGCCTCATTAAGTACATTCACAGAAAAAAACAAAAGCTGATTATTGATGAGTATTTTCCTTTGAATAAGAGGAGATCTGTTCCCTCAACAAAATAAAATCCTCTTCATAGAAGAGATGTATGTTACCTCTTTTGGCAGAAAAGAGCTTCTGCAAGCTTCTAATGATCAAAACGAAAAAGGAAATGCATTGACGTAAGATTGGTTTAATCTACTTGGTCCTGGGGTGTAACAAGCAGTTCCATGAAACTACTGCTCCTTGAATGGTAAATGAAACACTAAAATGGGAAATTCTATCAGTAACTTCTCACCTTTATCATCACAACAGCAAGCTGCATTTAATGTCAACACCCTTAGAGCCTCCTCCTTGAAGCCTTTGCTGTTATCTAAGTCCACCCTGGTACTCACAGCACAATGAAGAAAACAAACACTCTGCTTGTGGGTTAAAACGTATGTCTGAAGATGTTAAAAATTGGAAAGAGACTACTTCAATATCACTACTATTACAGGCACTCCCAATTTAATTTCCTACCTGAAAGCCAACACAACCTCAAAAAAGCCGTACCATGAAAATCATTCTTGACAGCTGTGGGGTGAAAGATGTGAAGCACAGCCTGTATGTGAGGATAGGTGTGTTAATTATAACTCTGAGAACACAGTTTAAAAGACTATCATGTTGAAGGGCCAGGAAAACAGGTGACCCCATGTATCCAGAGCTGAAATTAGGTTAGATTTATGAGATCTGATGCCAGTGCACCTGGATGGGCAGCAAGCATACATGCATGGTGCAGGGGAATACCTCAGAGGAGCTGCTGTGCCTGACACGCTGCCCATGGCCTTCTCTGATTTCCGTGGGGAATTGCTGCAATGCTGTCCCTGCAGACAGCAGACCCAGCTTAACTACTGGAATGGGAGAAGGAATATCGTATCTAACTACGGCTGTGGAAGCCAGGATTTAGGCAGAATGTCATCCTTCAGTCCAGGATTGCAGATAACAGTGATGGTTCCTTCTCCATGTTCATGGAGAGTCTCAAGGGGCAGTGACGTGGCCAGCACCTCCCATACCAGCTCTCAGGGGGAAGCCCATGCTACAGAGCGATGTGGTGGGTGCAGAGTCGGGACTGGATGGGAGGCGAAATTCATGGTTTGCCACAGCTCCAGACTGTTTCTGCAGCACACATGCTTAAAGCAAACACAGCCCTGGCTTTAGATGGCATTTGCTGAGTGAGACTATCAATCTCACGTCTCTCTTTGATATCAAATGTGTTTAAAAGTCATATTTAACAAATACAAAGGTACAAATCAATACTACACTTACCACAGTGATTATTGTTAAAAGAACGTTGCTTTTAAAATCAAGTTTGAGAACATAAATTGTGACCAAGTTTCAAATAGCCATCCTTCTGGATATTTCAAAGAAAAATCCTACTGGTGGTGCAGGGACTCCAAGCCTTTGGCCATCATGGAACAAAATGTTTATCTTATCAGCATTTTGAGAGCTGAAATTGGTGTATTCCTGTCCTTTGAAGATGCAAGTGTGTACTGTGAAAGCACCAGCCAATGCCACCTGCCTTTTTCCTGTAGTCCTGGCATACACTCTTGAGCAGTGGCAGGGGATTTTCCAAGTATTTTAGTCACTAGGATGATAACATAAAATGTTACGTAATGGCATTTCAATTGGAGGAGGTGAAGAGGATGCATCCTCTAATTTTAATGAAGGAAGAGAGATACTGTCAAACAACATAAAATTAAACACTCAACGAATTGTGTTTCATGTGATATCTTCTGTAAGGTAATCTTTCTGGACAAAAACATACCTACATGTGTTATTGCAGCTGAAAGGAAATATTTCATTTCCAAGTTCTTACCCAACGCTGGCACCAGTTCCTTAGGAGACAGGCTGATCTCTTGCCCTTTATCTGAGCGGTCCTATCTTTTGTACTCTAGTAAAAGAGGAAGAGAACCTCTATTAAAAATAAAAGGAGATCAGATTTCCAGCTATCACAAGCCAGAAGCAGCAGTAGTGGATTGGTGAAGAGGCACAGAGACTGTGCCATGACAGGTGTGGATTTGCACTAGCCTGGTGCATTCCCGTTATCCGAGGCTCACCTTCCTCACAGTGGCAGGCAGAGAGCAGATTCTGGTTATTTAATAAGTTTATTTTAATAAGTAGTTATTTTAAGATGAGCAGTTTTCTGTCCCTGGACTGATTAACATTTAGATCATCGCACCTGCAAGTGGGATGGCAGCAGCTGCTTGTTTGCACCCACCAAGCAAAATGGCAAAATTCGGTGTCAGAGTCCCTGGGTAGAAATTGAACCTTTCGTGCCATCAAGCAGACACTGCCTGAACTGCTCTAGTAACAAGAGGAAACGTGTCTGAAAGTTGGTGGTGGAAGACCAAATTGAGGAAACGCAAACTAACAGCAGTCTTAGGTGAGAGGGTTATGAGATAATGTTTTAAAATTCGTAATTTTTTCATTCTCAGTTGTGACTGAGTCCTGGGAAGCTGTAGAATAGAGCTCAGAGAGGTGTCTTCCATGAACAGACCTCCTCTTCCTTATGGACAGCATGGTGTCTTCATGAGTATATCTGACTTGGAGGGTATGTCAATTTTTGATGGACAAAATTGGTGCTAAGGATCTTCTAAAATCTGTGCCAAAGTGGAGAGAGAAGTTGTGCTGGCCTCATTAATACTGTCAGGCTCACTTGACACCTTATGTGGATAAAGCCTTGAAATACTTCTTTTCTAGTCCATCCTCATGGGTAAAGCTGCACTTGACCAGTCTTGGCTCCACAGCTTTCTGTACCCCTCTGAGCTCTCTGCCCAGACCTGAGAGGAAAAGGAAGGGCCTGTGCCCCCTGCAGTGGACTATGGAAAACACAGACAATCTTTCTGTTCATAGAATTTTGTGATCACTTTGGGGTTACAGCATCTTAGGAAATATTCCTTTAACCATGTGGCTCTCCAGTTCTGTCCCCAAAACAAAGAAGCCCCATCTAAAATCACTGCCCAAAGCCTGGTGTAGAACAAGGAAGACATCCCAAGGCAGAGTTGTGTGTCAGTACTGAGAATCCAGTGAAATTAGTAGCCCTGTTTTGAGCTGAAACGTGGTTTCAACCAACTTTGAACGGTATGCTGACTTTTTGTTTTCCCTGTATGCAAATAAATTTTTCCCTAAAATCACACGCTAGCTAGACAAAGACAACCTTATTCTAATGTGCTTCCAATGCCTTTTGCACAGGTTCATAGGAGATTATGCTGAATAAGTGATTTCTGCTTATGCAAAATCTCCTACCATGCAGGAACCCAAGGTAATTTCACTGTCATTCTCTTTGTAACAAAGAAATCACGACAGAAGACAAGAACATCTCCCACATATTAAAAAAAAAAAAAAAGAAGAAGAAAAGAAAAAAAGAAAATGAATATGCAGTGGAACTAGGAGAGATAGACAGGATCGTCTCAGACATGCAACACCTTCGAGAACCACAGGCCCCAGGTGCAATGCAGGTGCAGACAGGGTCTGTTCCCAGCAGAACAGCAAGGGCAGCTTCTGGAAAAGGGATGGAAGCTGGTGACTTCTGCTCTATATGAAGGCCTGTAACTATGCCATAAGTTCATAAAATCATAGAACTATAGTGTGATAGAACGATTTGGGTTGAGAAGGGACCTTGAAGACCTCTAGTTCCAACTCCCCTGCCATGGGCAGGGACACGTTTCCACTAGACCAGGTTTTTCTGAGCCCTGTCCAACCTGGCTTTGAACACTTCCAGGGATGGGGCATCCACAGCTTCTCTGGGCAGCCTGTTCACTGCCCTCAAGGCGGAGGAAACTGGCCGTGCTTCCAAGTGAGGTATCTGGGCCGACTGACCCTGACCTACCAAGGCCAGCACGAGGAAGCAGTGGCAGCAGCAGGTCACTCCCTGCACCCCCTGCAGGGGACAGTGGCACCCCCTGCCAACCTGACCTGCTTTCTGCAGAAGTTTTCTGTGTGCTTGGGACCTGGATCTGGGTGTTGGGGGGGACTGCCAAAGCTTGCCTGACCCCCTGACTACTGCTCCATGATGTTCTTAATTGTAGGCACCAATGACAGTGCTGGGAAACCTGGAGAGTATCCAAAGTGACTACAGAGCTCTGGGGGTGGCAGTCGGGGACCCAGGCGATGTTCTAATTCCTGATAGAGAGGGTTGAAAGTGTAAGGAGGAGGAGGGCACTGGTAGTGCCTGTCAACAAATGTTTGAGCAGCAGGATATTGTTTTGGACCATGGAACCCTGTTTGAAGGTCAGCTTGGGAAACATACAATCCAGCCCACTAAATGGGGCAAACATATCTTTACTAGGAGGAGGATGGTTGCCTTCCTAAGGAGAAAATATATACATGCATGTATATGTATATATATGAAATTAAAATCTTTGTCCATAGGCATAAATATTTACTTAAACTCACACACATTATTTCGGAGAAAGAAGAGGAATATTTTTTTCAGGACAGAATGCTAAACTAAACACCAAGAAAAATGATGTCCATTGTTAATCTGGTGGAAGCTCCCCAGGCACTGCAGAGTATATATTGTGTGGTGTGACATGGGAGGACTGATCTGATCTAGTGTTTCAGAGGCTGGGCTCTGGGTGCATGCAGCTCCTGGTTCCACCCCTGGTGGCTGCCTGGGGCAGTCACCTTCCCTCCAGGCACAAGACATCTCACTGCCTGAGCAGCGGGTGCCAAAGTGGGGTCTGTCTCCGTGTCTTTCTCCATCGCACATGTCCTGCACTGGGAGCTTCCAGCTTGCCAAAAACCAGCAAGAGCAGGTAGATGACTGTGCCCCGCACAGGATACTCTTGCAGGGTGGCACTCACGACAGACAGCCTCAGGCCACCCAAGGAGTCTCCAACATCTCGGTGCTGTCCATCACACTGCAGCCGTGTGAGCAGGCCAGCGCACCCTGGGAGCCAGGCGTGCCAGCTGGCACCCTCCTGCCTGTGCCGCCGGCTTCCAGCCCAACCCCACCACCCTCTCTGCAGCGAAACTGCTCNGCACATGTCCTGCACTGGGAGCTTCCAGCTTGCCAAAAACCAGCAAGAGCAGGTAGATGACTGTGCCCCGCACAGGATACTCTTGCAGGGTGGCACTCACGACAGACAGCCTCAGGCCACCCAAGGAGTCTCCAACATCTCGGTGCTGTCCATCACACTGCAGCCGTGTGAGCAGGCCAGCGCACCCTGGGAGCCAGGCGTGCCAGCTGGCACCCTCCTGCCCAACACCACCACCCTCTCTGCAGCTAAACTGCTTGATTCCTTAATAAAGAAAACAACAGCTAGTGCAAGCACTGCCCTTTTTCAGGGGTCAGCACCAAAAAATGATACTTGCAAATTAACATCTTTGAGAAAACACCAGCACCTGTGCTCAGTGCTCTCCAGCCAGTGTGGGGTTCTCACCCGGCATCTCGATTCCCGACAGGATATCTGCTCCTTCCTGCTCCTCTAGCATAAGTACACTTGCACCTTCACATATGAGAAGTAAAATTCGAAAAAAAAAAAAGTTTACATGACAAATTATTGTTTGATAATATTGTTTGAAATTGTGGTCTAGTGATGAAAAAAAATAGATGATGACACAACTGATATCTAGTATTTTGCATAATATTAATAACATAGTATAACCCAAGTAGTGCTATTATTACTCTCAAGTGTGACTAATTAGATACGTAAAAATAGCTTTTCTCATCTCTAGAATATATTTGTCTTTCTAAAATACCCCTTTTATTTAAGATTTTTAATTCTCAATGCTGAACATGTGAGGCAGAGTTTGACAGCTAAGAGGATTGCTTGTCAGTGAAGACTGGATAATTTTTGCAGAGCAGTGGGTATGACAGAGAAGGTTATTTTGCAGCTTGAGTCCCCAGTCCATGTTTGAGCAGTGCCTAGGATATTGAACCCTCCTGGCTTAAGGTTTGCTGCTGCTGCCAAAATGCAAGTATGAAGTCATTAATCGCCATGAGCCCCTCAGGAGCAAGAGCCTCAGGGCCCCACACACAAGGGCACTGTGCAAGCAGGCAGTGGCACCTGCACCAAGAGCAGTGGGCTCAGGGTTAATCGTTACCAGCGGGAGCTCTCTCTTATTGTGCCTCTGTTTGCAGGGTCTTCCAGAGCAAACCTGAAAATCCCTGCCTGGTTTCACTTACTGAGGAAGGTATGACAAGAAAGGGTGATTTCTAGAGAAGAAAAAGGCTCAGCAGATGTGAACTGACACAGGTCCATTGGTTTAAACAGAACTGCACCAGTCTGCACCAGCAGACCAATTCTCTCATCGTCTCATCCAATTTAGCCCTGCCAGGCTGATGTTGCTAGCAGTGCTGTTGAAATGTCTGATAACAGACAGAAGAAAGTGCATGTTTTAAAATATGTGCATATATTGCTACAAAATCATGGGGGAGGTGTGGGGGGCGGGGGTGTGGAAAAGAAAGAAGACCTAACAAAAACTCTCAGGCTTCAAATTCCCTTGCCTTTCTTTGCTCGCTTCTATTGCCAATGATTTTCTGATGCCTTTCTTTTTAAAGTGGCAGTAAATTTATTACAGCTGCCACCACAACAGGTACTTGGCATGCTGTGCGCACTGGGGGAAGTGGTGGGTGACAAAATTTCACTGCTGTGGGTAACTGCACTGGAGCAGAGCACACTGCTGGGTGAGCTGCAGTGGATCTGAAAACACCCTGCCCTTTCCCCTCCCCTACTGTCTTCTCCTAGTACTCATGTTATTCCAGGAGTGATTCAGGATTCCCCAAACCCCTCATCAAAGCTCTGCCTAAAAAGCCACTTTCACATCATTGTATCCTTCACGGTATAAAAATGAAAACCATGCTAAACCATGTGCTAACAGAGGCAATTATTTCCTTGGTGCGTATTGGTAATTATTAATGGTTAAATCCACTCAGCACCTTGGATAAGCTGAGCACAATTATCAATTTCTGTTCCTTTCCCATTGCATCCATTAGTTTTATCCAGGGGAGCTATCACATGCTGTGGCAGAGTGAAAAATCCATAGGATATTTTCTCCCCTTTCCTTCTTGTTTTTCAGTGCTGGTTAAAGTTATCTCCCCGAAATGCATAGCACACTGCTATTGGCTGACCTAGCCATGACTGACTGCAGGCTCTGTCAGAAAGCTTTTAATCCTTTCGGTTTTAAAGTTCTGTCAAAAGCATTCAGTGTAATTAAAGTTACTGCATCTTTGTGTAACAAATAGGAGCTTGTTTTGTATATTTCACGAGCATGCAATTTCACCTCTCATCTCCCTCTCCTTTTAGTGTATAAAAATTATTTTACAATTTTTGGAAAGGAGTTAGCAAAATATTATTTAAACTTTAACTTCTATCTGTCAGTCTCTTCCTGTACAAGGGTAAAGTTTATTCTTGCAAGGTGTCATGCTGACTTCAATAATGTTTATTTGCCTGGGCAAAAAGCATCCAGTTCAGTAAGGGTGATCAGGACTGTGTCCCTGGGTTACAGCCTCTTTGCAGCTTCTGGATATTTGAAGGACATGTTGCAGGATCAGGAGTAGACACTTAATTATTACCCTTTCTTAATGTTTTTCCACAGCCCTGAGCAAAGTAATAGGATTTATTTTCCCTTGGCATATTGAATAAAATAAGGGCCCACCCATGACTTGCCAGTGCTGACCTTTCCACATCTGCTGTACTAAAAGAAATGGATTTTGGCTTTACATAGTGCTTTTCTTCTGCTCTCTTCACAAAATATTAACAAATAAGTTAAGTGCAATGGTTCTCAAGGTGAAAAGGAGGCAGACACTATGTACTCAATATTGTTTACCCTCTTTAGGGTGATGCAGGCTGTCTCACTGAATAGGGGAGAATTGGATGACAAGCAGCATCCTCTTGTAAAAAAATCAAGAATTGTTTGCCTTCATGTTGCTTCCCACTGTGGGCTTCTTTCTCTAGTGCCACAGAGGTCACATACTCAGGACTGCTGTGTGCCCACAGGAAAGAGCCTAAGTGAGACCCTCAAGCCCACTCTCCTTTCACATTGGACAGCCTGAAGTCCGGAGGAAAAGAAAAAGTGGAGCTTTTCGTGTTTCTTACCCAAAATCAGGCTATAATGAAGGAGCTGCACTGCCTTCTTCATAGTATTTAGGCCAAGCTGGACTACTCCCTGGGCTTGGACTTGGACAGGGAGATGAAGACAGCACATTCTCCACCCCACAGAGAGTCTCTGGCATCAGATCCAGGTGCATTCCTCTGAAGCTCTGTCCTGTTCCATGGGCTGCCAGCAAGCCAGCCCCAGAGCTGCTCAGCTGGAATGCCTGTCTGGAACACTTCAGGCATGTGGGAGCAACAGCTTGTTCCTTTTTGTTTCTCTCATACTAATGAGCATCCTTTTCCTGCCTTCAGTGCAGGTACAGGCTGATCCTCAGCAGTGCCGAGAGCTCCCCATCCTATAAATTCTCTGTTGCTGAAGCTGCTTGAACAAGTCTTATTGTCAGCTGAAAATAGTCATTCCTGTATCCATGATGCCACATATCACCACAGCTTTGGAAGCCTCTCTTGCTTAGGTAGCTCTCATCTGCACCAAACCCTGTGTCTGGCTGAGCATCTCCATAAGTCCCCATTCTGTGACACTTCTGGTCACAGCCATCACTGCTCTAAAACGTTCAGCACAACTTGTTGTCAAGCAGGAAGAGAACACATACATTTGGCTTTGGTCCACAAACTTCTTTGGCAGATTCAGTAATGCCAGCTTACGATGCCAGCAATGCCAGTAAAGCCAGCATTTCTCTCCCTGGGACCACTGCAATACATCGTATCAGTGCCCCCTCCAATGCCCCATTCTGCAGTGTCCCTACTAAATACCACAGCATGGTTCAAAAGCCTAAAAAAGGATGGATTTGACTTCCCTATATATACAGTTTCTGAGGTGCTTGACATGTCTCAGTATGGTCCCCAAGCTTAAGGACAGATAACATCATAGAGTGGAATGTGTGGCAGCTTTATTTTTGGTGGCCTTAATCACAACCACTCTAAAGATACTGAGCAGCATGTGAGGATGATGTTTAAAAGGAAGGTGCAGTCCTCCGAGTCTGAGAGCACATTTACCTCACTACACATCCCATTTGGGTGTTCTGTAATGGCAGTGAAGCCCTGGTGGAAAAGGTCAGCAAATAACTGCACAGCTCAGAAAATTCACACATTATAATCAGCACTTCAGCTTCCCTCTTCCTCATGCTGTGTGCTGTTCATTGCCAGACAGGAGCATTTTCAGCTCTCTGCCTCCTGTTCTATTCCTGCTGTTCTCAAATCAAGAAAAACAGCCCCCCTTTTAATTAATTAAACTTGGTTCCTGTGATGCTGAGTATATCACATTTTATCAGAGAGCTTATAGTTACAGACATTAATTTTCTTAGGAAGGAACCTTCAAACTAAAATCAATGCATTGCTTATGCAAGAAGCAGTAAAGTCTCTTCGGACAGCGGGGTGTTTTTGTCTGCAGCCCACACATATTTCCAGCTGTGAAAGCTCATTTGGATGATGAAGACTCTGGAAAGGGTAGTCAGTGAGGAGTGGGGAGAGAGAGGAAAGAAAAAACCTCTGCAGAAAGGACCCTGGAGTTCCTGGTCTATGACAAGTTGAACATGAGTCAGCAGTGCCCTGGCAGCCAGGAGGGCCACCCATGTCCTGGGGGGCATCAGGCCCAGCATCACCAGCCAGGCAAGGGAGGGGATTGTCCCACTCTGCTCTGCACTGGGGCGGCCTCACCTCGAGTGCTGGGGGCAGCTCTGGGTGCCACAACACAGAAAAGACATTGAGCTGTTAGAGAGTGTCCAAAGGAGGGCACGAGGATGGTGAAGGGCCTTGAGAGGAAGCTGTGGGGAGTGGCTGAGGGCACTTGGTGTATTCAGCCTGGAGGAGACTGAGGGGAGACCTCACTGCAGTTACAACTTCACCATGAAGGGAAGAGGAGGGGTAGGCAATGATCTCTGCTCTGTGGTGACAGTGACAGGACCCGAGGGAATGGCCTGAAGCTGCATCAGGAGATGTTTAGGCTGGAAAAGTTTTTCACCCAGAGGGTGTTTGGGCATTGGAACAGGCTCTCCAGGGAAGTGGTCACAGCACTGGCCTGAGAGAGTTCAAGAAGTGTTCAGAAAATGCTCTCAGGCACATGGTGTGATTCTTTGCATGTCCTGTGTAGGGTAAGTAGTTGGCCTCTGCTGATCCTTCTGGGTCCCTTCCAGCCCAGGATACACTATGACGCTATGANAGACCTCACTGCAGTTACAACTTCACCATGAAGGGAAGAGGAGGGGTAGGCAATGATCTCTGCTCTGTGGTGACAGTGACAGGACCCGAGGGAATGGCCTGAAGCTGCATCAGGAGATGTTTAGGCTGGAAAAGTTTTTCACCCAGAGGGTGTTTGGGCATTGGAACAGGCTCTCCAGGGAAGTGGTCACAGCACTGGCCTGAGAGAGTTCAAGAAGTGTTCAGAAAATGCTCTCAGGCACATGGTGTGATTCTTTGCATGTCCTGTGTAGGGTAAGTAGTTGGCCTCTGCTGATCCTTCTGGGTCCCTTCCAGCTCAGGATACACTATGATGCTATGATCTACAACCTGACCTGTCAGCCTGACCTCAGTGCCTGGCAGGGTTATGGAGCAGATCATCTTGAGCATGGTCACACGGCAGCTACAAGACAGCTGGGGGATCAGACCAGCCAGCAAGGATTTAGGAGGGCCAGGAGGTCCTGCCTGACCAACCTGGTCCTTTTATGACCAGGTAGCCCACCTGGATGCAATGAAAGCTGTGGATGTGTTTGCCTGGGCTTCAGCAAAGCCTTTGACACTGTCTCCCACAACATACCCCTGGAAAAGCTGGCAGCCCACAGCTTGGACAGGTGCATCTTGGCTGCGTTAGGAACTGGCTGCATGGCCAGGCCCGGAGGGTGGAGATGAATGATGCTGCACCCAGGGGGTGGCTGCTCACCAGTGGTGCTCCCCAGGGGTCAGTGTTGGGCCCAGCCCTGTTTAACATCTTTATTGGTGATCGAGTGAGGGGATTGAGTCCACCAGCTGTAAATTTGCAGGTGACTCCGAGTTGGGTGGGAGCGTTGATCTGCTGGAGGGTAGGAGGGCTCTGCAGAGGGACCTGGACAGGCTGGAGAGATGGGCCATATCCAGTGATATGAGGATAAGGAAGACCAGATGCTGGGTCCTGCACTTTGGCCACAGCAACCCCTGCAGCGCTACAGGGTGGGGACAGAGTGGCTGGACAGTGGCCAGGCAGAAAGGAACCTGTGGGCACTGACTGGCAGCAGGCTGAACACGAGCCAGCAAGTGTGCTCACATGGCCGCGAAGGCCAACAGCATCCTGGCCTGTGTCAGGAACAGTGCAGCCAGCAGGACCAGGGAAGTCATTCTTCCTTGTACTCAGCACTGGTGAGGCTGCACCTTAAGTTCTGTGTCCAGTGCTGGGCCCCCCAGTTTGGAAGGATATTGAGATGCTGGAGCATGTCCAGAGGAGGGCAGCAAGGTTGGTGAAGGGTCTGGAACACAAGTCCTGTGAGGAGCAGCTGTGGGAGCTGCGGGTGTTTAGCCTGAAGAAAAGGAGGCTCAGGGGGACCTTATTACTCTCTGCAACTCCCCGAAAGGAGGGTGGAGCCAGGCGGGGGTTGGTCTCTTGCTCCAGGCAAGCAGCAACAGGATGAGAGGACAGAGGCTTAAAATGTGCCAGGGGAGGTTTAGGCTGGACATTAGAAAAAAATTCTACATAGAAAGAGTGGTTGGGCATTGGAATGGACTGCTCAGGGAGGTGGTGGAATCACTGCCCCTGGAGGTGTTTAAAAACAGATGGGATATGACATTCAGAGCCATGGTTTAGTTGGTAACGGGGTGTTAGGTCAGAGGATGGAGTTGATGATCTCTGAGGTCTTTTCCAACTTAGTTCATTTTGTGATTCTGTGATCATAAAATACAAGATGAGAAATATTTCTCTTCTATTATGTGTATTGCCCATCATCTCAGTTCATGAGACCACAGCGTTCGGCTTTTTACTTGGAAAGGTGAGGAACTGTAGGAAGAGTGTGAGAGCACAGGTGACCATGTTCTGCTGCAAGGGTGGCCTGTAGGCATGTCAGGTGAGAATGGCATTTCCTATCCCTCTCAGAATTTGACCCTGAATCTCATCTTATTCAGAATGAAGCAGGGGACTAAATAATGACAGAGTAGGATTCTTTCTTTTTTTTTTTTTTTTAAGGAAAAAATAGGTTTATTTTTCTTCTTTTCAAAGATGCGGGTAAAGCTGGAAAATACAACATAAATGCTGCTCTAAATGTGAAAAAAAAAAAACAACCCAAAACCAAAACAAACAACCAAAAACCACCAACTAAATAGAGTCCAAACTTTATTTTTATCTCTTGGTATTTTTTCTAGCTAATTATTCTTCTGGGTCCTGCAATTTATAAATACGTGGGATAAGCATCAGTCACAACACTATGATACCTTTCATCTCCTATGGTTTCCTTGGAAGATGCTCATGTCAGGCTAGAAAGTGGGGCAACCCTGTTCACACGAAGCTTCTGTCTCTGCTCACACCGCTTGGGGTACCAGGTGGAGACGTGTCGAGAATGATGATGTAGAAGGAATCTTGACTCCCTGGCTTCTTCTCTCCTGCTGCCACAGGGACAGCCTTGAAGCAGTATTGACTCTGTGGCTTTGCAGGGTGCAAAGGTTTCTGCCAGCACCCCCAGGGGCATTTCTGACTGGTTTTCTTCTCAGTTCCTATGTTCAAGAGCTGACATACAAGTACTATGTGGGCTGATGGGCTGCACTTCACACTGGGGTCTCACAGCTCTACCGTCAGATGTGGTAAATTGTTGAAACAGATAAATGACAACATAGCTGAAACCACCTGTGATTCATTTGTCCTTTCTCCTGGCTACAGAAATTAAAGAAACAGCTGAACTAAGTCAAGAAATAGTTGGAAACACCCTGAAAATTAGGGAAATAATCTTCAACAGAGGTGAGGCCTTTTACCATATCTTTTAAAAGTGTTCTGGGACACAGAAAGCCACCCCTCAGTGAAATCACTCATCTGGAAACAAGTGCCAGAATGGTCTGTTCTAAAATGAACTCTTGTTGGCCACATCAGGTTGAACCTGATACTCTTCTCAGAAATGAATGACCTCTTCTCTGAAACACAGTAAACATTAACAGGAATTTCTCAGTCACACCGTTCGCTGGGTATTATCGTTTTAAGAGCAGAGCTTGCCAAGGAGGAAAATCAGCCCCAGCATGGACTATAAAGTACATCTTCACAACAGGTCATTTTTGACTCATTGGTACAGTGATTAAGCCAAGCAAATTCCATGGGGTAACTATTAATTTGTTTTGTTTAATTGCACATTTTGGTGTAGCTGTTAGGTTTCAGTGTCCACAGCCGCTGGAGCTGGTTGCTGGTCCAAGGAAGTCCTGGCTATGCAGTGTGGACCCCTGATTTGTTCTTTTGCAAATAAGTTGAACCTAGCCAAGATCAGCAAAAACCCAACTCCAATCCCTCCCCCTCCCAAAACAGTTGGATTCACTTTGAAGTAATTAGAATTGCAAAGTTTTAGTCTATGTCCTTTTGCATTTCCACACCTCTGTAGATGCTAAATTTTCTGTCACACCCGGGACATCCAGAAATTAATTGCTTTAATATGCAAGCAGAGTCAGACTGCTACCTCATCGCAGCTGTGGTTTCTCTGTAATACTGCAGCTTTCTTAGGGGTCTGCATGACTCCTCAGTCCGATGGACTGCACACTGCTCCAGCACCATTGTTAGAGGGTCCTGACCTTCCTCCCACTGAAACACAGAGCCATTTTTATTCCTGTGTAGAGACTACACTTATCTCCAGATTCATTTAGCCTTGTCTTCTGCTCTCTGCTTGAGGAGCGTACACTTGTGGGTGCATACACGGCTGTGCATGTGCATTTAGACTGGCTGGGACTGTCTAGACCAAGGACTGGGCAGCTCTACCCTGTCTGCTTTTCACCTAATAGGTGATACAACAACAAGTTGTGATGTATTTGGGCAATTCAGACTCCCAGCAGACTATCGTCTCTCTCCCGGATCTGAAAACCCACGGCAAATGAGAACTCTCCCTCAGGCAGCCCATCAAGCTGGGGAGCGTGAGTATGCTGTGGGGAAATACCAAAGTGCGACACTTTAAACCAAGGAACACACCTCTCTCTTGCACTGATTGTCGTGGAGCTCTTACATTTGTTCTTGTTTCCTTTTCTCCCTAACTCTAAGAATAAGCCATGGAAACTTACATACCGTTCCTGTGCCCCACCTTGGCCCCTTTCCTTTATGCCTGAGGGTTTGTCCACATCTGGGTATTCATTGAAACAACAACTCTGGATAATGACACTGGCTTTATATATCTGTCTAAAAGCAAGCCACAGAACTGAAAAGCATTACATGGCTTTTGCCTGGATACACAAGCAGATCAAAAGGGCCAGTTATCCATACCACTTGCCTAAAATTTCTTCTCATTTTCACTCATACTGTGAGTGCCCTCCTGCAATGGAAAGCTCCAGACAGAACCATTTTTCCTAGCACTTCAGCAGTTCTTATTTCTCGGCAGCACTAGATAAACTGTAGAGAATACATGAGGGAACATTTTCCTTTCGTAGTTCTTTTGAGATTACTGGATAGTATTTTAGTATTTTCCCTACAGTACATCTCAGTTTTTGCTTAATCACCTCATTACTATAGCCTTCTTTTTACAGGCAGGCGTAAACTAGCAAGCTGTGGGAAAATGCGTCCAGTTTCAAGCTGTCTGCAATCAGCATCTCATTGTGAGAGAAGATCCAGGGTTTTGGAGACAAAAAATTATCTGTGATTCATCTTTGTGATTTTAATAGGCCAAAATTACAACCACAGATGAAAACCCTGTTAAGAACTAGGGTGCTTGAAACTAGGATCTATATTTTGCACTGTGAGTTCCATTTTGACATTTAAAATATTTTTGCACTGGTTTATCTGAGCAAGATAGTCCCTTGGACACATAAAATGATACAGATAATTTGGTTTAACTTTCACAAGAGGAGTTGCTCATGTGTTTTCTCTGTTTCCTTGGATACTAGAGATTTCATGTCACAGTTCAGTTACACATACATTTTCTATTCCATTACAGCACCTGGAATATGCATGACAAATCCCCATAAATTGTTAAGACATGAACAAGTAGTAACCTCAAGCAGGAACATCCTGGTCAGGGTCAGATAGAAGTGGACAGGCAAAGCAGAAAGCTCGTCATCTCCATAGGCTTCTCAGTGGTGCTCTTCTTTTCTAAGAAGTCAGGGCTTGCATGGGAATATCCTCTTCCCTTCCCATTCTGAAGCTGAAGTTGCTTTTGCTTTTGGTGTGCATCTGATTAAGCTCAAAAGATAATGACTTAGACCATGTGCATAGTTTGGACTGCAAGCAAATCCAGTGCATCTTAAAACCAGTTTTCATAAGCCTTTGCACAATCACAACACACAAATGTGTGACACTGATGAGAACCTCCACCCTCAAAGTTACACTCAGGTGTACAGATCAATTTACTAATCTTGCTAACCATTCCACAGACAAATTCAAATTCTTTCCATTCAGTAATGAATATTTGCCTAGCATTTTTAAGCATTTTGTAAGTCATAAATATTTTCACAGAAATGGACGGATTACTGACTAGCTTCAAGGGCATTGATATTCTTAACAGAAAGGCTGGTTTAAATAGTCTTTTAAAATCTGACCAGACAACTTTTAATGAGATTCCTTTAGTCTGGATAAAAGGGCAGGGAAGACCTAGAAAAAACTGGTGAGTCATTCTAATTTTATGTGGTGGTTTCTTTGTGTTTAGTAAACCTAGATGGACTTTTTCCATCAATGTATTGTGTTATTTTGAAAATCCAAACTTTTATCATTTACATTAAAAAAACCCTTTTCTCATTTACAATGTCTTGGAGCAAGGAGTAATTCAAGTTAACTGTCTTTTGTGAAGACCCACCTCTTGTGCTTGTCAGGAGCTTCCTATGTTTATTTCAGTCAGTGTTCCTGAGGTTTTGTGCTGGAAGAGCCCATGAAAAACAGTCACCTCCTTGAAATCACTCAACGTTTAACAGTGAATAAAACTGGGGAGTTTTTAAGGGTTTTTTTCTGTACCATGAGTACAGTTGAGTTCTGCCCCTTTCCAGTCCTAGGAGCCTTAATTTGTTCAAGTTTTTCTCATAGGAAAGCTCTTCTCTGTCTTCACAAATCTTGCCTTTTTTTCCTGGAACTTCTCAATTCTTTGACTTTTTCTGAGCTGTTTCAAACAAAATACAGCATCCAATACGGAGCTGTGTCACAGCTAAACATATAGCAGCATAATGGCATTCACTGCTTAGTCCTTTACCATTTCATGAACAACTCACCTCTTCCCTCCATTTTCTGAACGTTGCTGAGAACCAATATTCCTTGCAGAGCAATCTGGCAGATTTGGAGCCACTTCACAATGGCAACATCTGCCTAATGGTGAAAAAAATCAGTATGGTGAATCAAGTCAGCGTAGCGGCAGGCACTGGCAAAACTTCCTACCTGGATTCCCAGGCATGTCCTTGCCCATGACGTAGGAAGGTGGGCTGGGAGGGACCTACCACCCACCAAGGCAGGTCTTCTGTTTCCAAAAGGTCTCAAGGGATATTAATACTTCAAGGCTTGTGGAGTAGTAATATCATAGAACTGCATTAGAAACCATGTTTTAACTAGGCTCACAAACTTTATTTTTATTGGACACACCCCAGTAGAAGTCCTAAGAAGGATGATGGCCCCTGCTTAAAAAGAAGACTGCAGGCTTGCGGATGGAGAGGGTTCCTGCATTGTGAAGCCTCTTTGAAGGCAGGATCATTAGCTCCAGTTCCCTCCCAGGAGGGTGGCTTGCTTCATGACTAATGCTCAGCACAGTTAAGTGGCACAGCTAGCGTTCTTGGCAAAGCAACATATGGTGTTTTCGAGCATTGTAGATGTTTCATTGCCTGTTTCCCACTCCGTTACCTCCCGACACTTCGGGGCAGTACTTGTGTGTGTTTATTTTTGCTATGTTAGTCCTTTAGACCTTTGTTTTCAAATGTTAATTATGTAGAGTATTGAGAGCACAAATTCATAATTCAAAGACAGACATACCCATAAATACACCTTTTTGGGGGTTTCTTGTAATTGAGGCTCCAAACTATGCAAAATCTTTTTGATGAGAGACTGTCTCTGCTTTCTGTCATATTGTGCACTCACGAGCTGGGGACTCTTTGTGCAAAGCACCGAGGCCCTGGTTTTATGCCAACTAGAAGCTCAATACACTGTTTGACTGCTTGCCTGTGTTCTTTGGAACAACAGCATTTTCATTTGCACAAGTAGCCTTTACATAAACAAGCTTGGTTCAGAGGCAGGCAGAAAGATACACACGCACACAGAGCAATAAAGCCCAGCCGCACTGAGCAGGACATAGAGTTAGTACACTGTGTTTATTCAGGGAAATCTCTGGAAATGCCATTGTGATGTTTTCTGCAGAGTCTAAAGAGAAAGTCCCAGAACAATCTTTCTGAGTCACCAGTTTCCATTTGCACAAATCTGGTCTTAAATGAAATGATAGAGAGGCAAATAATGACTAATCAAGGGAAGAGACAAAACTCATCAGATTAAATTAAACAATGATCAAATTCAGATGGAAAATGCTTACCCCCAGTCCACTAAGTAGGAAAAGGGAAAGTGGATTACTTGCTACTAAAACTCTTTGTCATAGCTTATTTTCTTACAAATACGCATTGCAACCGGTTCAATTAAAAGTATTAGGATAGATATAGCAGGTTAAAGGTGAAATTGCCTGCCTTGTTTTATCTCAAAATCTCATCTGAAAGCAGATCTAATTAGCATAATTGTAGCTCTAAAATCCATGAATTGTACAGGTAGAGAATGTGGATTGCATGTTGCCTATATGAGCTAACAGATGCATATTGCAGAGAGGTGAGGCACTGGAAGAGGATGCCCAGAAAAGCGGTGGGTACCTCATGGCTGGAATCGTTCAAAGGCAGGTTGGATGGGACTTGGAGCAGCCTGGTCCAGTGGAAAATGTCCCTGCATATCTCTGGTGGATTGAAGAAGATGCTCTTTAAGGTGTCTTCCAACCCAAACCATTCTATGCTACTATGATAACTTGCTTGCATTCACAGGACTGATGCTAGAGTGAAACTGGTTGCTTCAGAGAGGGTCGGTGGGGGGCAAACTGCACTAGCCTGGACTGCTAAGAATGGAGCAGCTTTCTTCACCAAAGAGGCCAGGTGGTTGTAACATTGGTATCCTTCCCAAATCTGCATCCCATTTATTTCTTGAGTATACACTGAGAAACAAGGAAGGAGGATTTTTTTGCTAGGGACTTCTTGAATTTCTAAACCTTCTGTCCTTGGTACATTTAAGAGAGCAGCTTCTCATATAAACCAAACAGGAATCTGCAGCAGCAGTATTAATGTTGAGGCATTCTGCCCTGAGAGAAAATGAGGACCTTTGATTTCTTTCAGCAGGCCAAACTGCTGAAAAGTGATTCATGCACAGTAAGAAATCTGGCATGAAAAATGTAAATACATGTAGGACACCACTCTGCACTGTGGCTGCTCCACCCTGGCTCAGCAGTGTCACCCGCAGCAATGTGGCACCTCCAGCACAGAGAACTCGTCACTGCCTTTGCCTCATCACTCTTGCTCCCTGCAGAGCAAGATCTTCCCAGAAGTCCTGAAGCTGCTGAAACAGTCCCCAGATGGCCCTGCCACCATCCATAATGGACAGAGACGGTACCTCTGATCTACACTGCAGCTGGTGTGAGACCTACCCCGGAATGAGCAGAAGGCAAAATTGGGCCATCATAATTTTGATCCCTGAGTTTTGCAACTTGCATCCTGGATAGGAAACCTTCAGATTTGTTGTGAGAGCACAGAAAACCCAGGAGCCTCATGACCTTTGAGAAGTCAGGATAGTGACTGTCTCAAGTCCTAAGGCCCAGTGGCTGTGGCATGAAAGGGGCTGGGGTTCTTCTCTAAGCTCTGTAAGGGACTGGCTGGACATGACCCCAACCCCACAGAAATCCAGGTGCTTTCCAACCCCTCTTCTGACGACTTTTAAATCCCTTGTGATAAAATAAAGCAAGCAAACACTCACAATTGAGGTAAACTAGAAAAAAAAATTAAAGTGACACATTGCAATGGGTCATCCAAGCCATGTATTGATGTCTATGAATGAGAAAACATCTGAAAGAGTAAATCATAGTCAGCTAAATCAAATGGCACCAAATTCAGTAAGATAGTGCTATTGTGAGTTCAAAATCAAACTGACGTGTAACTTCTGACTGCTCAAAAAACTCTATGTAGGCCTCTTCCATCCACACTGCTGACTTTCTTTCCAACAACCACTTTTACTGAATTTTGGAGTATAGAAAATGTGTAATCTAGAGTGCTTAGTCACTGCAGTTTGTGTTCTTGGAGTTTGCTTTTCTTTATTTATGTCTACGTTTGCAATAATTTGTGAGTTTAAATAATACTGTACCTCTTAATTTGAGCTTGATATGGACTCTGTCAGGTCACCACACAAGAAATAAAATGTAGATAATTTATTTTGCTTTAAGCTAATTTATTTTGCTTTAAGCTGATATGAACAAATCCAGTAACTTACTTGTGTTCCCTGATAACTGACTGCAGTTCATTTTCTGCTTGGGCAACACTTTATGTCAACCACTTGTTTCACTCACTAGATAAGCTTGGTAAACGATGAGATATGATCAAAGCAAGCTAAGTTGAGCAATGATGCTTGTGGGTGAACATTCTATCTGATAAACATGTTTTTGCACTGACACAAAGCTCATTTTCTGCAAAGCTGGGCTTTGTAGCCTAATGGTATTTCATTCTCTCACCTGACTAATTGCAGGACTTTCTTCTGTCCCGCCTTTTATATACATAAAAAGAAATGCATATGAGATGTTACCAAAATCAGGAATGAAGTCAAGAGCATCTTCATTTGGACCCCATGGTCCCCCCCCCATTTTGGCTTCAGAGTAGGAAGCATAGAGTAGCAGGGGGCATACTGATTAGCTGCATGTGTTCCTGTCTTAGACCATAAATGCACCAATGGTTTGCTAAACATCAGGGGTTGGAATATTACCCTGTAAAAATAATACCATAGTCCTAATAACGGCATCATATTGATAACAATAATAGCACATAATGATAGTAATACCACAAAACTAAGAGATCTGGGAAAAAATCAATTCAAAACTGGAACCCCACGAAAAAGGAACTGACACTGGCTGAATGCGTAACACATATTTGCACACACATATTCACCCCATGTGGGCTTTCCTAGCTGGTCTGTTCATTCTGTTAAGAACATGACTGACCTTCTCATTAATCACTCAACCCAAACTCCCATCACTCACGCCCAACAATTCCCCTTCTAACAAAACCCTCACAACAACAAAAAATACCCCTTGAACCTGACCATGAACTTCGACCAATTCACAAGCCCATCCCTCTTAGGAACCCCTTAATCCTTCTTTCAGTAATATTTCCTGCCCTACTACTTCCCACAACACTGATGACAACTGGTGAACTGCCAAACACCTTTCTACCCTCCAACTACAGTTCTTCCACTTGATTACAAAACAGTAATGATCCCACTAAACAAGAGAGGACACAAATGATTTTTAATCCTAACATCTCTAATAACTCTCCTACTGATAATTAGCCTTCTAGTCCTACTATACATTCACCCCCAGCACTCAATCACATTTGCTTGTTACGCATTCTACTGTCAAAGTCTACAGCTCTGTGGTGCCCATATTCCCGCACCACCTTTCCTTTTGCCAGGTAAGAACATAAGCCTTCCAATCTCACCCAAGCCACACTCAGCAACACCTATTCTGTTTCAGAAAAAGTCCTCTTCTGGACGGAGATGTAGGAGAACACACAAACACTAAATATGTGCTTTGGATTTTCTCTTGTGGCAAGTGTCCGTGGTTTCCCCATCGGCCGAGGATGTTTCTTTTCTCAGAAAAGTAGTGTTCAGTTCTTCCCTTTTCCTGTGCAAAATAAATATTATCTAGAGATGAGTAAATATGTAGCCACCCCGTGCAGGCCTGAGAAATGTTCTTGATGGTGCTGTAAGCCTGTTCAGAACAGGTATAGGCAGGGCAGTACCTGGTAAGTTGCTCTCATGGGTATGACCCGCGGGCTCTCAGAGGCAAACTGTGCACTGCCAGCCCTCTGCCAGCCATGCAGTCACAACCTCTGGGCACAGCAAACAGCCAGCCTGCTCCTACAGCTTCACTACCATTACAGAAACGTCAGAAACTGATGACTCAGGAAATTTCAGAACTTTCAGAAGATGACTTCTTTCTACCTCTGTGACTTTTTCTGTGGCAGGCAGTAATTTTACTGTACTTGCATGGTATTAAAGGTGTATTGGAAACACAGTACGTATGTCTTCTATTTTAAGTAGTAAGATGGTGATCCTTTATTATCCCTGAGGCATTCCAGCACAGCCTAGAGCCTCACAGGCAGCTCTAACAGGTGAGACTGTGTCTGTAGCACTCTTGGATTGCCTGTGTGTCATTTCAAAGCCATGTCATGAAAATGCCCTTCTAAAGAGGTGCCAACATTCAGAAATGTTGCAAGACTAAAGTTCTAATGCAGATATACTCCTAGCAATTGCAGATCTATTGCCAAGTATTTTTAGGTTAATTTTAAACTGTCTTCCCAATAAGAACAGGGCAGAACTGCATGCTGTTTTGCATTCAGGTCCAGGTATCCGAAAGAAAACTTCATTAATATTTATGTTGACTTCTCCTATTCTAATAAACACAATATCTACACACTTCTTATGAAGAAGTGAAATTTTCTAAGATAAAAAGTATCATGCATGATCAGGAAAGAAATTACCATAATAATATTAATTTGCATTTGCAAATATCTTTCATTTCAAATGGCTTTACAAACCCCAGCTTTTGCTCAGGCTTAGTCTTTGCATAGGCAGGTCTAAAGCTCACACACATATTTCCAGTAAGGCCCCATGAATTTATTTGCACAGAATATGCAAAATCACAGGTACATTTAGTCGGCAATGAAGTCAAAAATGTAGAAAGGAAGGCCTCCTATGAGAAAGAAGGGATTATATTATTACTGTTGTTTGTCAAAGTAATGATTTCAAACACTTTGCAGCTTTTACTTGTACCCAAGGCTCTGTTTCAGTAAAGCCATGAAAGGACCATCTCTGAGTCCAGAGGGTGTTGGATCAGGCCTTCCTGTATATGCTCCCATGTCACAACGTTTGAAGCACCACTTAAATAGCTCATTTTGTTCCATTGACATGGTATCTGCATATATAAATCACCAGGTCTCTTTATGGCAGCAGTCTGTTCATTCCCCCACAATATTAAACTAGCTCTAACTAACCAGAAAGAAAGTAAAATTAGAGTAACACTTCAGGCTTCAGCAGCTGGGTCTTTTCATAGGATTCCTGGCAGACATGTGCTTGTCTCTAGCACATTCTGCTGCAGAGGTACTGCTGTAGGTAGAAGAGCCCTCTATTGCACAGTTTCTGGCTGGATCTACCATATCAACTGTTTAAAAGTCAACAGGAGAACTCCAGCCAGAAAAGGTGCTGATTAAATCAGTTATCCCACTACAAGCAGAAAATGCTGGTAGACAAGAGAAGCTGAATATATACCCAATAATTAAAACTCTGATATTGCTTGGTCAAGCTGGAGGAAGATACTTGGCACATTTGCAGCTTCCTAAGCCAGTAGAAAGATTGACCTGAAGTAAATAATTTTATGTGTGCTGTGAATTGCACTCAATCAAAAGAAATAAAAATTATCCATATTAAACTAATGACCCTTTTTATTTGCCGTAAGAAGTTTATACTTTACCTAGGTCAGGTTTGTCCTCTAACATCTAACAGGCTTGTCCTCTGCTGGCAAAGTAAAATAGAAAAACACCAGGTAAGATAAAAGCTAAATCTTTTTTCTGCTAAAGAAATCAAAAAGCTAAATTTAGAAGATGTCATTCATAGCAAGAGCTACATGATGCAGAGAACAACAATAGAGTCCTTTCCTGCAAATATCTGTCAGATGCCTGACAGGGGACCCCTGGCAAACACATGCACTTGGGAGGTGTGCAGTCTGTTCATTACCTTTGGAAGCTATTTTGGGACAGCCATGTGCCTCCAGGTGGTCACCATCCCAAGAGCAGATTTCCACCACAACTGCAACACTTCAGCCCTTCAGCAGCCTCTGGAGGCAGCCTCTGGATTTGTCCTAATGGGAGCCTCCAGGAGATGGTGGACACCCTGCTACAGGGGGCTTACTCTCTTACGAGCTATATCTATGGTTTTCCAGCCTTTGCCTTTCTTGTTTCCCTCGCAGGCTGCCCCTCAGAAGCTCATCCATTACCCCCCAGGAATTTGACACACACCAGAGCAGAAGGCAGGGCTTGTCTTCTATGAACTGCCTCCTGTGACCCTAATGTCACGTTCACTGGGACACTAACTTCTGGTGTTAACTCATTTAATGCATCTAAAATTTTAGTGTATGTTTAAATGTCATGTTAGTGTACCTTCAAACTGCAAGAGTGAAAACAAAAGAAAAGGTAGAAAACAGAGGTCTGTATATTTATTTAGATCATTTGAGCTCCTGCTCAAGAATTGTGATGTTTGATGCACTTTAGAGCAGACATTATAGCAACATACTGATTTTGTCTAGGTATTGTTAAAGGGTGCTAACATTTTTCTGCAAGATAAATTTCTGGAAGACCTTTAATATACTGGCAAAAGGCAAGAAAAATGAAAATGCCCTTAGGACTAAAGAAACAGACACCTTGGACAGCAGGATTAATGATTCCTATTCTAATTCACATTGTAATAGTCCAGGTGTTGCATTCTTACTTGTCCACAGACTGAACTTTACAATGTATTTAGAAATCAAACTTTTACTATTATCATCAATAGTCAGAGGCCCGTACATTTCTAGATTGTGCATAAAACTTTCAAAAATGAGCATGCATTCTGTAAGACCAATTCAACACATTATTTGATTAATCTCTGTATCAATCAAAAATTAATTGATTAATTAATATATTTTTCCATATCAACTTATTTTTGTTTCCCAAAAGACAATTAAGACTTCTTTTGGTTGAAAATTTTTATGTTAATCTTTATATTGTGTTGCATTGTATTCAAAACATAAACACCACTAACCTCTGGTCTGATAACAATTCAGGCAATTATGAAAATAACAGCAGTTCAGCCCCTTAATTCAACAAGCACCAGAAGTGTTTACTGCCTGGTTTCTGGCTATGCCATTAATATTTTCAAACTACACAGCTTTCTGCAGCAGTTCAGCAAACAATGCATTAAATTTGTAATACCGACCCATCTCTGGATTTTAGCCAACTGGCTTTTGCTCAGCAGTTTCAAATGAAAATGATAACTGCTTTAAACCAGCTTTTCAATCATATCCACTGGGGTTACTAATGTGTATGCAGTGAAATTTATCAGTTTACTATTGCTAGTCTTTATAATCAGGGGAACATCTGATTTAGCCCAAATGAAGAGCATTCGGCTTTGGAACAAAAGAGACTAAGGTGGGTCTGTCCTCCACGGTACAGGTTCCTGCAGAAATGACAGCTGATTTAAATGATTTAATCCCAGATTAACAGAGATTTTCAAAAGACTTGTGCATGACAGTGTGTCCAAACCAACTTAGAAACTGTATTTCTGTAGGGATAAGGTATTAATCGTTTAAGAAAAAGAAATTTGATCCTCATACACTATTAGCATAGCACAGCATATCTGAGACTCAGTGGGCATTGTCTGCATTTCTCAAGGAAATAGTGAATACTTCTATTTCAAGTAAAGTACAAGACTTTACTTCCCAATGGTCCTTAATCACCATAATGAAAGGTATTTAAATTTAATTATGTCTTACTTTAAGTAGCAGGCCAGTTTTGTAAAATAATGTAATGCACTGAAATGTAGGTGAGTGTAATGCACAGAGATGTTTGTAAAGACAGAGGTTACTGCCACTATCTAGGTACATACACAGATGGGGAAGGGTGGGGTTTTTTTGTTGTCTGTTTGTTTGGGGTTTTTGGCGGGGGTTCTGGGGGGTTTTTCTTGAGTCCTTTCAGCATTCTTTTACAATCTGGTACAGGAAATACGTCTGAACATTCAGGACATCCATCTCTGGGCACCCAGCAGTAATGTCACCACACCAGCTGTGTGCAAGGCTGCCCCAAACCAGGACGGAATGGGGGAACTGCACAGGCACCATTCATGCTTCTCAGTCAACACCCCGGCAGATGGCAAACAAGTGTGCAGTTGGAATGAAATTGTCCTCAGGGCTGGAGAATGGGAGAAAATGGCATTTACTGTTTACACTTTCTGATGAGCTCCGACAGCAGCTGCCATCTCAGGTGCATCCCATAGAAAGCTTTCCGCACATCAGGAGAAATGCTTAGACATCTCAGGCGTAGGTCCAGGGTTTAGTCCTTCTGTACAATTTTGTATCAGATTTTCTTCTGGACATGATGTTTTATGCAACATTTTCTTGGTCAGATGGGGCCTAACTCAGGAAAAGTACCTATGGAGTGCCATGGCCGGACTCACTAAAAAGCACACTACAATTGAAACGTTCAAAGCTTTGCTATTATAAATGAAAAGCATCTGGCAGAATTTGATGTTCGTGTTTTGGATTAATATTAATTCTTGTGCATTAAGTCTCAGGAGTTGCACTGGGGTTCAAAAGCACCTGTACTTTCCCTTGCCACTGTTCTTTCCTCTAATTGCTGATTGTGGTCCTAGCAGTTATCTTTCTTTTCATTCCCTTGCACTTCTGTGAACTTTACAAAGAGCATTTCAACCTTTCTGGCAAACTAGACATAGCAAAATAAGAAAACATTTTGAATACGTTCTTTAAAGAGAGATAAAATAGAGCTGTTAGACAAGAAATATAGTTAAGCTTATTTCTGGAAGTGTGTAAAACCAGAACCCAAATACATATCAGTAGGTTCCCACAAGAGTATGGCCTTAGGCTACCAATCAGTACTGGCATGGGGATTGTGTAACATATTCCTCAGTACCTTGGAATCTGAGACCACAAATACTTGTTTTATGGGAGATCTACTCAACCATGTCAAGCTATCTATGCATGTACCTAACCAGGATTTGGCACTTGGGTTAGGATTTGACACCAACAGACGCTACATGTGACATGACAGAGCTGACAGGCACAGGCTCAGCCTGAATGGGTGTCTCCACAGCCAAGAAGCCACTCTTATTTCCTGCAGGTGGTCCAGCAGCAGTGCTGGAGAGGGCTCTGTCAGCATCTGCCTCTTCATCCACCTGAGTATAATCTCATTGGATAAAAGCCAGACTATGTAAAAGCTGTATGAAATGAAAGGGTTAAAATACATTTTGGTCACTTCTCATTTGCATATTCCTGGGAGTAAGTTGAGATATGACATGTAATAATCAGATTTGAAAGGCCCAGCGTTTCCTTTTGAATTCATGGCTGTGGACTGTGCCTGTGTCTTCACCCTTGAAGGAACCTGCATAAGTACAGACATGATAGGAGCAGTTGTGATGTGAAACGTAATCTGGCAGTCAGACACTACCATCACATGGATTGCACCCACGAGGAGACTGAGGGCAGAATTGAAGGGAGAACCACAGATGCAGGTCGGCAGGTAAACCATGTATCCCATGGTGGGAACTCATTGTCCCAGATCCCCATCAAACTCAGCCCTTTGCAGGTATGTGGCCTCCTATTTGGGAACAAGCTTCGACCCTGGCTGTGGACGCGGAGCCCTCAGCTGGGGAACGGAACAGAAAACATGTCAGCTCTTTGCCACCTGGGACGTGGGTGCATTGGGAAAGTCCTTCTGGGACTTCTGGCCCAGTCCTTCTGGGCCATTTTAGCTAGCTTTGGAAAACAACACAAAGTGACCTTTAATGCACAGGAGGATCTAGCACCATGGGCACAAAAGCAGAGTGTTAGAAGGATTGCTTTTGTTTGGAAGAGGTAGTGAAATGCTAGTAGGTAGTGTATATGCTGATGTGGTAATAGAGGGCTCCAACACAAAGATCATGCTAAAGCCGTGCATCTCACTGCAGTATCACTCTTCAAGCAGGAGAACACTTCAAATCACATTACATCAGCACTGTCAGAGCAGGAGCGTGCCTCAGCCCATGTCCCTGAGTCCTAGCAAATGGTACTCATTTAAGTGCTCTGTGTATTGCTGTGACAAAACCCCACCAGTTTGCAAATAAAAATCTGAAGAGGTCAATAGAGGCAGAAAAAAAAAACCCAAAAAAACCTATTCCTCTTATGCACAGCAGGGGTCAGATAACTCACAGTACCTTGTCATAAACTTTTATTATCTTCAGCGTTGCAGGATACAATTGAGATACTAAAGGTTCTCATTAGAGTGGCATGACCTGATTTTGTAATCTGACTAGCAGGAATGGTCAGGATCCAGATTTGCTCTCCCTAAAAGGAGGCATAATGAAAATACCTCTTGACAGATGTCAGAAGGAGAGACAGTGCATCAGTCCTACTGGAATTCTCCAATAAATAAAATTACACAGGAGGAGAAAAAGAAAGATGAACTTTACTTGGAAATGGAGCAAATTGCCTGAGAAGTTCTGTCAGAGCATATAACATTTTGCTTAATGGTGGAATTTCTCAGTGAAATAGTTTCCAAGGGAAATGTTGAACTTGAGGGATGTTTTCCAGCGTTATCATGTACCAATCCAGAATATGCTCCCAAATGGACTGCTGTATGCTCAGAGGTCTAATATCTCTCTCAACACAGCTTCAGCTAAATATCTGTAAAGGGTGCATATCTGTCTTTTCTTTGGCTTTTGTAATAACTGCTATTTGTTTATTTATCTGGCACTGACAGTGTGTATTCATCAGTTTACAGAAGTGTGCCTTCTGACAAGGGAAGAGTCCTGGCATCTTAATGGTCACTTTTGGTTCCCTGTCCTGTGGCTACCAAAGTGACCACTCAGCCAGAAGGCAAGGAGGGGAGTGGCAAGGGCAAAAATGGCTTTAAACAACCTTTGTGCTGACTTAGCTCTGGATGTAACTCATCTGAGTGGAGCTCAGAAGTATCCTGTGAAGATTTATATGGGAAGTAGATGGTGCCTGTGATTACTACCCATGGAACATATGAAAAAGTGGAAACCTGTGGATGTAATTTTTAGCAATGCTACAGAACAGCCTACACCAAAAACCACCCATTTGGCAGCTGGCTTTGTGAGCATACTACTCTTACCAGCATTAAAACCACTTGTAATCTCATCCTGACCTTTAGATTTTAAGCAATACACAGCTAAAATCATCTAATTATCCCAGGCTGTCTGCAAATTCCCCTACTAACAGTCTGTAACTATGAAATATACTGCGTTACATATTTTTTTTCCCAATCTGCCAGAAAGTTCTGTAACATATAATCAAGCCTCTCACCTTCCTCATGCAGGCTATTTTCTTTCAGACATGTAATCAGCAGCATTACTCTTTTTTAAAGATTTCATTAAGGGAAAAAATCTCATTGTATGACTTACAGCATTTCCTTATCAGTGCCTGAAGCATGGCTCAGCCTGGTATAAGAGCTTCTTTGAGGAGAAATCAAGCATGTGTCCCTCACTTTTTCTGTAGTGCCCCACAGTGCTGTTTTTTCCAACCAAATATATTTCTGGTCCTGACAGGATTATCTAACTAAAGGCCTCCAGGCTTGCAGTCCTATCTAACTGTGACCTCCAGGCTTGCAGTCCATGTTCGCAAGGATAGCATAACATACAAACGCTCTACATATGTTTGAATGGGTTTTTTTCTAAATCATGTATTTTACAGTTGTGTCTAGCAGCAGGCCCAGTGCAAATGCAGATGTGATTTTTATTTGGTCTTGTGTGCTGCAAAGTGAATAGTTAAACAAATGCTGACATGCAATTCTCAACATAGTAATTCCTGTGTGCATGGTAGTTCCTCAGCACCATCCACACAAGCTCCCAAGCACTACACACCGGAGTGCATGTTCCAGTGCAGGGCTGAGTGGTGCCTCTGAATCCCTGTCACTGTTCCAGACTCACTGCATCACTGTGTCTCCACTGTGAGCTACTTCACTCCAGCCGTCTCCAGCACCTTGCATATTTGATATCACATTACGCATGTAAAGATTTTCTTCGCTTAGACGCAAGTGACTCTGTTTCGTACATCTTGATAGCCCATTCATTTTCACTGAAAACAGCTTGATGTTTTGCAGTTCTGCCAACAGGCAGGAACTAATCAAAAATGCTCTGCTTTCATTTTCTGCTTTAAAAGGGACAAAACTCTGATATCTCAAGACAAGCAAAGAACACGAATAGGAAAGAATGAAAATTACAAAAACGTAGTTACTGACCTCAGTTTGGCTGCGAATTACTAATTATATAATTTTCAACCCCTGTTAGCAAAACCGTTACCTGACACTGAAGGTTTCCAGAAGACAAATAAAACTAATGTTCCTTGGATCTATTTTCACTGTCATGGTAATTTCAAACATTTTCTGATTTCTGTCTACTGCAGATAGGAATCAAAAACGGCTATGCAGATCCTTCTAAGGTAGCTATGCAGGAGGAGCAATACAGAGAAAAAAATCTATGACACTTTATGCTTCTCGTTGGCTAAATATGTAAGAAGAGATTATTGTCTTCAAACACATCTGCAAATCATCAACACAGAGTATTTGTCAGGTTGTTGTTACAGTGTCAGCTTCCTGGGGCTATGCTGGGAACCACAGGACTGGTGCCAGGAGGCACCAAAAGGCACTGCTACAGGCACAGTTTTGTGGGAATGGCAGCAGGCTACCACATCAGTCCCTGCATATGCAAGAGGTGGTCTCTCTCATTGCCCTGTTGCCTATCTGTTTCCACTTTTAAGTTTTTCTACTGGATGTCTTCTTGCTCCAAGTACTGTTTTAAAACCAAGGGAAATTACAAATTAAGACAATAGCTTAAATGAAGGCCTTTAAAGCCTCCTGAGCTCTGTTTCCCATCTCACTGCTTGTCAGTGCTGCTTCTGTAGTATTTGGGGTTGAAGAACCTAACCAAAACCTTATCAAAAGCATCAAGCTTGACCTTTTGTGTCAACTTGTTCATACAGCAGCATTCCTACCGACTTCACTGGGACATTATCAGGACAGAAACCAGGAGTACTTATCCCAGCACCACATGACTTTGAGAATGTATACTCCACAAGAGAGAGACCATGAAAGGAACGAAATACGTTGACGGTATTTCAACGTATAGAAAGACGAAAGGAAACAGACAATACGTTGACGGTCTTCACTAAATCCCTTCCTCTAAAACAGTACAAAGATCCTACCTAACACCCACAAAATTTTACCGTGTCCTTTGACTAAACACTTACTTGACTTAATATTGTCACAGACTGGTATATTCTTGCACATGTACTGTCACATTTTCCAGCAAACCGTTCTGAGGCCAGGTATAAAATTAAAGGCAATATTTAATAAGGTCTGGATACTGCTTCTCTTTGATAAATTAATGGTCAAATAAAACTCAGTGAATGTGAATAAAACCTGCTAGCAAATTGCTTGTTTTCATTGCAAGAGAAAATCTGTGAAAACCACAATGTTTGACTCTGTGCTACTGAAATCTGGAATAATCTGTGAAACTGACATAGCCTTATGGTGGCCATGAAAATAGTAAATGTTGTCCTCATTTCAAGTTTATTTTTTAATCAGAATTTGGGCACTATTAGAGGTTTTTTGCTGTAAATGGACTTCGTGTTTATGTGTTCCCTTATCAAACCACAAAGACACCTTAAATAGCAGTGAGTGTGTCTTGCATTTTTCAGCCATATATCCAGAATAATGGAGGTGAAAATTGTGGCTGCGATTGACATATGTGTGCTGCCATGCTGGTTGTGCAGTTACAGCCCCAACTCACACACATGCTCTTTCAGCTGCTTAAGCATAAGGACTTAGGGTAACTACAGAGAAAAACTGTAGAAGTACAACATTCTAAATTGCACCTTGTAATTCTGATCACTAATTTAATCACGTAACTCATAGCTAGCATAGCAAGCTGGTAGGGACCAGAACTGAGAAAAATAAAAGTAATCATAAAAATTAAGGGTTTTAATGTGTCCATTAGGAATGCAGTGCCAAAACTCTCGAACACTTCCAGTTGCAGCAATGCTAGGCAGCCCACTTGTGACAGACAAAATGATTCTCTTTATTTGTGTATGTCAGGTTTGCTTTTGTGCACCAATATCCTTGCACTTGCACCCATTACAGGTCATCTTTGCCAGCCAGCCATTTTCTTCAGGCACCCAGGAACCTGCTCTCTTTTCTGCAGCACACACTTCCCTAGAGAACCTTCATTACATTGGCAAAGCATTCTCATTTATTTGCCTCTGATATATTTGAGGTCTTTGGAGTGCTGCTGAGTGTGGCTTGAGTTAGTCAACTCTTGGCCTTTAGGTCACAGGAGGAAGAAAAGCTCCCAATAGCCCAAAGCAGGCAGCCAGATTTTTGCAGGAGCTGCAGAAAAGGGCAAAGAAAGGCCATACGAAACTCAATCACACTTGATTGCATTAATAACCAGTTCAGAAAAGCAGTATAGGAGCTGATAAATTAAAAACTCGTGATGAAAAAGTGGCAGAGACAGCTGCTGAGTTAGGTCTTAAAGCCCCAGCATGACTGATGTAGTAGTGTGACCTATACAGTCTGCCAGTTCCCAACACAGGCAGCTGCTACGGTTGTTGATTGAATGTACAAATGTGTACCAGGGACAGCATCCAAATTTTTGCTGTGTTGAGGTTTGGCCAAGACTAAAATCTTCTGTAATTTTGCCAGAGCACATTTCGGTCCTCTGCTTGCCAGATCTAAGAAGGGCAGTATCTTGGAACACAGGGACTTGAACTTAGAACTAACACCTTCATCACATCTAGAATGATTTTCAAGAAAACCTTTGAGACTTCAGACACATTAGGAATTGTTTGTTTACTGGCATGCCAGCTATCTCTTTTTGTTTGCTTCAAGTACAGTAGTGGGAAACATTTTCTTTCTCCTTTTAGTAACAGGAAAGGGAGATGAACATGGAGAAAATGATGAAAGAGGTGAGAATGAGAAATGATGTGAAAATACATAAAAAATTCTAGAGAGGAGAGGGGAGGGGAG